>LPNX010254975.1:161332-217897 GCA_001517045.1 Pseudotsuga menziesii | reverse complement strand
GGACTTAACCCAAAAAAACTGGGATTTGTGATAAAGAACACACATAATGCTACTGGGATTTACCCGTATTTTGAAAATGGACTTAACCCAAAAAAACTGAATAGATTCAGAGAAACTGAAAATCACAGAAAGCTGCACTTCATTGTGATCATATTGTGAGCCGGATTTAAACAAAGATTACCTGATCTCTCTACGAACTGTGTGTTCAAGCTGCTAGGGCCTCAACCTGAAAAGTCTTCATTAATATTGATTCTTGATCCGGAGTTGCATGAGGTTTGATCTACCACCGTGGGTTCTAGCTACTAGGGCCTCAAACTGGAAACCCCTGAACTGGAAAGATGAATAAACTTGAAACAATCTTAACCTGCAACTCCCAAATAACCCAAAGTTCCAAATTGAACCACTAAGCTCGGAATAATCTTAACCTGCAACTCCCAAATAACCCAAAGTTACAAATTGAACAGTATTCACCTCTGAAACTAGATTACGTGATTATATAGGGCGAAATTCTTCCCAATACACTCCATTTCCACGATTTAGGGACGATTTTCTGCAAATATATTCTCGAAAGGGGAAATCGATGGGCGAAAATACCCTTGTTTTGGATTTACAACCAAAATCGAAGGCTGAACTGCCAATAAAAATCTTCATAGCCATAAATCCCAGGCGAATAAGGTATTTTTAACAGATTCGAGTGATTTCTATGGGCGATGGGAACAAATTTTACAGGAATCGGGGAGGCGAAATAAGTTTTTTGGCCTCTCCCTCCGGAAATGAAGGGGGCTATTACCCTAATTACTATTATTTTTTATTTAAATTTTGAGCGAATTATTTAAAATTTCGAAAAAACTTTCTTTATAAAAATTCACCCTCCAAATTTTCCAAGTGCCCCTAATTTCGCCTTTGTGCGACTATTCGCCCCTAAAATTAACCATGATGGTCACCAAGTGTCTTTCTCCATATACGTGCATGTACAAAATCCAATGTTGTCCTCCTCCTTCCCTGCACACTCTCATTATGTAAGAAGCTCATCATCCTCTATCTGATTTGCTCCTATGTCTGATTTAGTGTATCCATGGGAACTGAATTAAATCTATCGATCTCAACTCGAAAATGACATGCCATTCTGCAATTTTGCTTCTTTTTACTAGTCATAGTTGCCTTAACGTTTCGATGGAAAAGTGGGTTTGCAAAGTACAATGAAGAGGAAGAGCATTCGAGTGAACCATTTGGATATAGAAATTCTCGATATAGAACCATTATGCAAGGTAAATATACACAGCACACTGTCTAAAAATATATAAAATAAAGATTGTGAATTACCTTTTCTCTGAACGTCAATAGAAACAAGGGAATAATCTGAGGCGAAAGTGTACAACAATAACACTCTCGTGAAATCTGGGCTATGTAGTGATGGGGCTGCAACTATGGAAGCTTTTCTTTTTTCGAAGGCTTCTTTTTCCGCAACGGTCCATTTTAATTCTACATATTTCTTGATCATCTTTTGCAAAGGATTCACAATTAATCTATGTGAAATCAGCTACAAATCTATGGACAAGTTTTATTTGATCGAAAAAGGACTGCATAGATTTATTGTTGTTGGGCATGGGAATTTGCATAATAGCCTTAGTGCATTCCGAGTCTACAGAAATACCATCTTTTCAAATCACGTGCTATAGACAGACAATTGCAAAGCATTGTCTTCGCAACATTATTCATATCGGAGTGAGCAATTACCAGCTGGATATACCGTTGCTCGATACATAACCATTCGACAAGGTAAATATACTCACATAACCATTTAGCAAGGTAAATATACATAGTACACTATCTATAAATATATAAAATAAATATTGTGAATTACCTTTTCTTTGAACATCAATAAAGCTTGCTTGCTCTTGTGGACAAACGCTTGTTATAGAGGGAAAGTTGCAAAGCACAGAAGTGGATGAGTTTATCCATCACAAATTACTAGTGCGTAGGGCGCTCATATGCCACCCAAAGTAAATAATTATGTAATTTGCATTTGGTAATATCCCTGAGTTGTATCCCTGTAAATGTCGGCAAATACTTGGTTCTCACGATTCTAATTTGTAGTCATGATGTGTGATTTCAGCCTCAAAAGCATTTTCATCATGGGAGGCAGCGAAGGCTCCACAGCCAGGGAGGTATTATGGCACAAGAACGTCAAGAAAGTGGTGATGTGTGACATTAACCACCAGTCTCCATTAATTATGGTTTTATTGTTTTTATTTTGAATTTTTATACGGTCTAAACGCTCAAATTATTATAGAAACTATTTCTTGACAGTCTTCTGTTGTTGTGTCGCATTGTACATCAATTAACAAGATAAAGAATAAGTTGATAATAATAAGGCATGCTTGTAGTAGTATTGTAGTTCTAGGAGTCTGGCTGATAATTGCAGTCACCAACTGACTTCAGTTCTAGGCTTGATTTTTATAGACAGTTCTATTGATTTAGTATAAATTTCTTAAAAATATCAAGTTAGAGGAGCGGTTGATGTCTGAGTCCTCACTCACTGAAGTTTCTGAAATTAGCGCGGCCCAGGCAATAGTGTCATAGAAGGAGAATTCTGTTAGAATTCGACATAGCTACTGCTGAGAATCTTCTTGATTTTGACAAATTTTCTTTAAATTTAAAATCAAATCAGCGGAATCGCGTTCAACTTTGAGAAAAGAAATGAATTATAAATATCTAGAAGCTCAGGGAGAATGTTTGCATAAAACATATTCCATCCAAATTTGGCAAGAATTCTTTTCTACGGTTTGCTTATTTTATCAAGCATCATCCATGACTGTTCCAATTAGCTAATTCTTAATTCAACTACTGATGTCCCTCTCCCTATAAATGGACTATGACAGGCTGGACCCGCGAGCGTCTTAATGTACACTGAGGTATTCTCATCCATATGCACCTAGGACCTCCTCTGTTTTTTTTTAAATTTTTCGCGTATTAACCATACTTCATAGAAATTGATCAAATCAAATGAAACGTGTGATTGAAAAGATGTGGGTGCCAGTTCACATTCCATCCTTCACCGACACGTGGGATGGATTATGGTACTATCAACTTCTTTATCCTATTTTTTCTTCCCGTTTTAACTAAAACATTGCGGTCACTTAGAGGTTTAAACTTATATAAAGGAAAACATGCAGGCATCGGATCATCTGCTTACAAATGACACTGAAGAGATCGAAGGCAGATTAAAGCAAAGAATCAAAGGTGACTTTCTCATATCAAACGCCTGCTATGAGAAACCCAAGGTCAAATTATCAATTGCAATTCATATCAACCAAAGTTCAATCATAGAAATGGAATATTGTGCATTAACCGTGATGTAAATCTAGTGATTTGGAGCACGTGATAATCATGAGGTAGCGTAGGTAGTAGTGATTTGGAGCACGTGATATTGATGAGGTGAGGTAGCGTAGGTAGTAGTAAGCTTACCAAATAGTGGAGGTAACCTATAATTCCCATTGGTAAGCGGCAGGCTCATTTAACGGACATATATCTCACATGCAAAACATTTGGCATTTCATTATGTTAAATAAATAAAACCTATTTTAGAATAATTTATTTTATAAAGCAAGATAATAATGATTGTAAATATCAAGATGATCTTAATTTTATAAAGAAAGATAATAATGATTTTAAATCTCAAGAAGATCTTATGTTTAATGTAATTAAATTCAATGCCCCTGAATTTCAGTGGGAGTTGTCTAACTAGGGGACAATTTTGATTTTCCGGCTGATTTTCACCTAGAATCCGGTGAATTTAACTCACAAAATCTTGTAATTGTTGTTGTTTGTTGGGCGATTTTAAGTGCAGAAATGAAATCAGGTGACACAAAAACCCCAAGAACCTAGACTTTGTAAGATCTAGTAATGTGTTTGCACGTTTTGAAAATTCCATGAAGATTGATAGCCAAAAAAGGGTAAAACCAGCCGGAAATAGGGGGGAAATCGTCCCCTAGTTAGACAACTCGATTCCAGTGACTTGGGTTTGATTTTTTGTGTCAAATAAATGAGCAAAAAGATGGGAGCATACTTCGATGTATGCAGACCATAATGGGTCCAATTTAGTTCTTAGCAAGAGCTGCAATACTTCACAATTCTTTGAAAATATATTTTCTCCATATTTTGTGATTGTAGCCAGCAGAGAATGACTCCATAGATGAAGATGGGCGAGGAGATAAAAAAATTGGAAAAAATCAGAATATTGAGAAAGGAAATTGCATTTCTAAGGAATTGGAGTTTTGTTCCCGGGGAACCATCGTCATACATTGGAAATCCTGTGATCTTGTCATGCACTTCAGAACAATCATTGGTTATGGCTCACCCTTTGATTCTGGCACGAATTTTATATTAACTTTTGTTGTCATCCCAATGCTGGTTTGTTATACTTTGGTTTAGTTATTAGATGATATAGCGGTGATTGTGCGTTGACCCTATTTCTATAAATTTCATGCATGTTATGTGATGTTGTAATTTATTCTTTCTTTTCCATAATTATGGATTATAATATCTCAACGGAATTGTACAAGTGGGTCGACCCCACAACATTTCGCACTACCAACAAAAAAATATATCATCTTTGTTTTTATTATGGTCTAGGAATATTTACCTAGAATTCGAAAAAATCACATATACTGTTTAATATATTGAAATGCCAAAAATATATATGGTCTCTGTTTTCATTATGGTCTAGGAATATTTACCTAGAATTTGAAAAAATCATGAATAATGTTTAATATATTGAAATTCCACTCATGTTTTTTACATTTCTATTTGCAAGGTGTGCCCTTCATTAATTTTTTTTTTTTTTTATAATTATACTTAATAGATATATAAGGAGGTCACTTAAATATATTTTTATAGAAACAAAGTTATGAAATTACTTTATATTTAGATTTTTACATGGAAATGTGTCACTACTTTACATTTATATAAAATCAACTTCATTTATTTAAAATCTAAAATCAAGGTATGTTTAGATTACATAATCCATACATTTATATAAAATCAAGGTATGTTTAGATTACATAATCCATAAGAGTAGCATGTTAAAACTTTTGTAGATGGTCAAATAAACTAGTTGTTTTTTCCTATAGCATTGGTGTTATAGCAATAGCTATCAACCTCATTTATTTAAAATCTAAAATCAAAGTATGTTTAGATTACATAATCCATACATTTATATAAAATCAAGGTATGTTTAGATTACATAATCCATAAGAGTAGCATGTTAAAACTTTTGTAGATGGTCAAATAAACTAATTTTTTTTTCCTATAGCATTAGTGTTATAGCAATAGATACTAGAAACTGACGATGACATTGCCACCTTATGGCTCTTTTTAGAGAACACAAATTCCTTTTCTTGCTTTCCATTGAAATATGGATTATAATAAGTACTTTTTGTACTTGCAAGATTTTCTCTTACCTCATCAATTCATGTTGTCCTTGCAATATTAGTTCATATCTCTCTCTATATATAATAACAAGTTAAATTAGTAGTGAAGATGTTTATTTTTTTTTGGAAATATTTTAATGTAATAATTATATATTTTTTCAAGTTAAAATATAAAATAATTATTAAAAATTAAAAGTTGAAATAGCTATAAAACATTTGAAATTTGTACCAATGTATTAGTCGCCTCTAACTTAAAGATAAAAAAAAAAATGCATATTTATTTTTGTTATAATAATGGTGTAGAGACAACTTAACATATAATGAATAATAATTTTATCTCGAAGATATCATCTTTTAATAAATACTACTATACGTATCTTTAAGTTTTATCTTTAAGTTTAATCTATATTGATCTAACAATACATTACAAAGCAAATTTTTTATCAAATAAATGTTTAAATAGAAAATATTTAATACCTCACACTATATTTTGAGTACAATATTGACTTTTCGTGTATACTCTTAATCACTTTGGAACTTTCAAAACGGTTTTTCTGCGTGCTCTGAGGTAGGGTTTCTGGTGTCCATGGCGGCCTTTGCTCGGTCTCTTGGCCTTGCTGTGACTATCCATTCTCTCTTATGGCTTGGTTCTTTGGGATAGTTCTCCTCTTGTGGAGACTCTGAGCCCTGATTTACATGTTTTCATCTCACGGTGGAGTTTCGCAGCCTTTTCTTCTGCAGCTTGTTACCTTCACCACCTTTACCTATGCCACTTTTTGGTCATTACCCTGCACTTAAATTTTTACCTACGAACTACACTGCTACTGTTTTGATTATGCTGTGGTAGCCCCGGTACCCCTGACCTTGTCATTATTGGTTGACTATCGGTGACATTCTCAGATTCAACTACTCTTCAGCAGACTTCGCTGGGTTTTATGGAAAAGGCCTTACTGTTTTGTCAACTTGGTGCTATCTACGATTCTACAGCTCTGACATATTTGATTGGTGATCTTCGCCTTTCATGTACTCTACTATTATCCTGTTTCCTTTTTTTTCTATCCTTGAGTCTTTGGGGCTTGGTCCGAGCACTCTTTCTTGGGTTCTTGTCGGCTTCTCAGTTGACTGCCCCACATGGAGTTCACCCTCCTAACCAGAGGGTTAGTACCAACCATGAACAAAAAGTGGGAATTAGGTTTTGTCTCTAGGGTTTGTTAACTATACTCTCGGGTTTAGCATTTACTGATGTCTTTCTCATGTCTAGAGGTTTGGTTAGGGTTGACAGTATCATTTTCTAGCGCTTTGTTGTTGACTGTCTATCTACCGCCTTTTTTCCTACCTGGAGTTCCTGTTAGGGTTACTGGTTACCGTTTATCGACACTTAGGGTTCTGATTACCTTAGTCTTGCTCTTTGTTTCTTCTGGTGGGCTAGTTTTTTTGCTGGTAACTGTGCCTGTGAAGCACTCCTTTTGGCACCCTTATTTTAGCTTGGATGGAGTTCGTGGGGCTTTCCCCTCCTACTGGCCCTCAGGGAGGCACGTTTCGACCTCCTTGTCTACAATCCCAGTACAATACCAAGATCATGACTGCTCTTGACATTGGCATTGCCAATACCATAGGGAGGTTTGTATCCTTGGAGAAAGATTTCCATCTTATCTTCGACAAGTGTACTGCCAAGGTACTGGTCTAACTTGATGTTTCAAAAGGGATTCTTCCTCAAATCAACATTGTTTGTAACAACTCGGTTACTACCCAAAAACTTGATTATCTGAATATGCCATTCCGTTGCAGTTACTGTCACGAGATAGGACACTTAAGAAACACATGTTCCTCTTTACTACAGGGTATTCCCTTGAATGTGGGCTTCACTGATTCTGAGTTGACTCCTCATACTTCTCAAGCAATTTCACCTCTGACCTCTACCTATCTGGGGTCACTATTGGATACTACTCAACCTCACGAATCTATTGGTACTCCTTATCCTGTCGAACCTTATGACTCTTCCTCTCCCACCTCTTTCAGTGATCTCACTAAGGGAGAACTATAGTACATTCAAGATATTGAGACTATATCCCTATCTTCTACTAAAACTAAGCCTACTTCTTCATCTTATCATCCCAACACTTGTGATCCTCTTGTTTCGACTGTCACTCCTCTCCACCCTTCCTCTGGTTCATCGCCACCCTATACCTTGGAGGACTTTCCCCCCCTTCAAAGAATCATCATCCCCTGTTATCACTGATACTCCTAGCAGCCCATTGACAACTCCTTCATTCTCAGATCCTTCCCTTCTCAAGTCACTTGATATTTTTACTGACAAGTCTCCACTTTCACCCTCTATATTACCTCTTGATTCGATTAGGTTTGAGAATGTTACGATTCGGAAATCCAGAAAATGTAAACCTTCATCGGTCCCTCCTGAGGAGAATAGACCCTCGGGACTCTATAATCCACTCTCAGCTCAGATCAAATATGCAGCCAGAGCACACTCACCCTCCTAGGAAATTAGAGCATAGTCAATTGTTATTCAGGTGGATCCATGAATATTGTCTCCATGAACATCCATGGGTTTGGAGGACTTACCAAAAAAAAATCCCTTAGATCACTGTTCACTTCTCTAAACCCTGAATTGATCTTGTTACAAGAAACAATGTGTGACCATTTTACTACTTTTAGACTGTTTGCTAAACTAAATCCTGGATGGGAGTTCTGTGCTCTTGATGCCCAGGGCCTCTCTAGGGGACTCCTTATAGGATGGAACCCTCATCTTACCCATTGTAAAGATTACCACTCCTTTGTTTGCATCCTTATATATGCCATATTCAAAGGACTTGACTCTATTTTTACTATTATCAATTGCTATGAGCCCTACTCCAACAGAACCGTGTTTTGGGATTTGTGTTGTAGTTGGGGGTATCTTTAACTATCCTAACCTCATACTTGCTGGTGACTTAAAATTTACTCTCTATGAACTAGAAGTTTGGGGTGATCGAGCTAGGTTGGACCACAAAGCACATTACTTCTCTCTGCTCTTGGACTCTATGAACATGGTATATATTGCTCCCATTATACCTGGCCCTACTTGGAGGAATGGCAGAGTGGGAACCGAGGGTGTTA
This sequence comes from Pseudotsuga menziesii, assembly GCA_001517045.1. Classification (NCBI taxonomy): domain Eukaryota; kingdom Viridiplantae; phylum Streptophyta; class Pinopsida; order Pinales; family Pinaceae; genus Pseudotsuga; species Pseudotsuga menziesii. The sequence continues at coordinate 209,351 of LPNX010254975.1, read as the reverse complement.
GCAATAGATTAGACAGATTTCTGGATTCCATACATATTATTCAACTTCTTGGAAGCTATAACTTCCGGGCTCATCCCTCTAGGATCTCTGATCACTATCCTGTTTGTCTAGAGTGGAACTTCAGGCTTTCTTGTCATCTTTATCCCTTAAAATTAAATATAGATTGGCTCTTGGAAGATGACTTTAGTGATATTGTCTCTACTTCCTGGTCTGCTCCTATACCCTCTATGGGTCCCCTATTTTCCCTAGCCTTTAAGTTTCAGAGACTCAAATGCTTGGTCAAAGATTGGGAAAAAAGAAATATTTCTAATAGAACTAAGGAGGCCAAGGAGATTGACATAGCTATACTTGGTATTCTTTCATCCCAATCCTCTGGTATTCTCTCTGCTGAGGACACTAATTTTCTCTCACATTTAAAAGCCAGGAAGGAATCCTTATTGGCCCATCAGATTCTTACCTGGAAGCTCAAAATCAGAGTGGAAGGATCAAAGAGGGGGATGCTAATACTAAATTTTTCCACTCCTTCGCCTTATCCAAGAGAAACTCAAAATCCATTTGGGAACTTAAGGACCGGTATGGGGATATGATTGAGGATGATACTAAGCTTAAGGCTATGGGTGTTTAGCATTTCTCTAACCTTTTCTCTGATGATGGTAACACTAATATTGAGGCTTAACTAAATGTAATCATATTTTTCCCTTCCTTTGTCCAAGAGGAGGATAAAGAGTACTTTTTGTCTAATTTTACACTAATGGAAATTGAAAGTGTACTCGAGGGGTTTAAGAAAGACAAAAGCCTCAGCCTTGATGGATGGTTGGTAGAATTTTATCTCCACTTCTTTGACCTTATCGGGCTTGAAATAATGAAAGTTGTTGAACACTCTAGGGCTGAGGGCAGGGTTATAGGTGATCTCAATGCTACGCTTATAACTCTCATTCCCAAGAGTGACAGGCCGACCTCCTTTGTTGAGTACAGACCCATCTCTTTGTGAAACTTGATATAAAAAACTGTTTCTAAGATGGCGGCTATCAAATTAAAAGTTGTTCTGGATAACGCTATTTCCAGACATCAGTTTGGGTTCTTACATAATAGACAGATCATTGATCCTATAGGCATTGTACAAGAAGTTCTTGATTCCATCAAATTTGAAAAGAAAAAGATTATGGTCCTTAAAATTGACCTTGTGAAATATTTTGATAGGGTCAAATGGTCTTTCCTTAGGCTGGTCCTTCTACAAATTGGGGTACCGGGCGTTTTTGTGAACTGGGTTATGGGTTGTGTGGAATCTTCCAACTTTGTTGTTCTCATCAATGGAACGCCTTCTAGATTCTTCCCTGTCTCGAGGGGTATTAGACAGGTATGTGACCTATCCCCCCTCCTCTTTATACTAATCATTGAAAGCTTGAGTTTATTGATCACTAATGCATAGTGTGTTGAAATATTGTAACTTCAAAGAATATTCTATATGTATCTTTTGTGATCCCTGATGGTCCTACCGGGAGAACCACTTGTATTATCTTTGTACCCTGATGCTTCTAATCGGAAGAACTAATAAGAGTCATGAGGTAGTCCCCTCTAATTGTAAAGGTGGGTCATTAGCACCCTAGTGTGGTTACGTGAGCCTACATGTGTAACTCGAGCCTACATGATTAACTCGAGCCTACATGTCGAATGTGTTAATTAAAGTGAATGGATGAATATAAATAGAGGTGTGGTGCTCCTCATTTGGAACACACATTCTCACTTGTGTAGCGCATTAGTGGAGAAGAGAAGTAGCTGGAGAAGGAGGAGGATCGGGATTTGATCTCCTTGTTGGTTTTATCTTTTATATTTTTGGGGCATCTATATTGAGGAAGCTTTTGCTGGGTTTTTCCCTTTAGGGTTTTCCCAGGATAAATATTTGTGTTCCTTTTGTATGGTTGTGCTTGTCTATCTTTCAGTGATCCTGTTTATAAGCTTTTGTTATGAAAATGTAATGAAATACTGATGTCTTAGCTAAGCATATGAAAAATTTAACACAGTGCAGGGGGGTTATTTCTGGTGTTAAAGTGTCTCCAAGTCTGAATCTCACTCACTTATTATTTGTAGATGATGTTATATTGTTTGGTCTAGGTACTGTTGAGGAGTGGCAGAACTATAAGGAGATCCTTGATACCTTTTTCTCTGCCACTGGTATGGAAATTAGAGAGGCCAAATCCTCTTTCCTATATAATGATATTGATGAGACTGTCAGGACCAAGATTCCCTCACTGCTTCCTTTCAAAATGGAACCCCTCACTTCTGGATTCAAATACCTAGGGTACTAACTCAAACCCCTGGGTTATGGAATTAAAGACTGGAGATGGTTTATTCAGAAGTTTGAAAAGAAGTTAAGCAATTGGACTTACAGACTACTGTCACTAGGTGGCAGACTGATTCTTGTCAAATCGGTCCTGATGGGTATGGAAGTTTACTGGCTTTCTTTGGCTCAAATTCCCAGTACCATTTTACCATACATCCATTGCTATATATTTAATTTCCTGTGGGGGAATTCTGCTGGGAATCATAAATACCACTTGGTTGACTGGCTCACGATCTCAAGACCTTATGAATTGGGTGGATGGAATATAAAGAATCTTGAATGGTTCAACTTGGCCTTACGTATGAAAAGTATCTGGTTAGTTCTCAATGGTGACGGTTTCTGGTCTCAAATTGTTAAGCATAAATATCTCAAAAATAAGACTGTCAATGTGTGGCTTCATCAACATTCTTTCACGGTTCAAGGTACATCGTATATGTAGAATGGTTTCATCAGAGCTATTTCTTGGATTCCCAGATGTACGGGGTGGAAGACTGGTAATGGCAAGAGTATAAAAATCGGCATCCATCCGATTGCTGGACTCTCATCTAATTATATTCTGCCAGAGGATCTTAGAATTTACCTCGAGGATTACATCATCTCTTATCTGTTTGATGCACACAACTGGGGTTCTGCTTCTTCAACTCTTGATTATTGGCTCTCTGCGGATGATTTAGATCTGGGTGGTCAATGGAAGGTCTTATGGACTCATTATGTTAATGGGCTTCAACATGGATGGATTCACATTGGACATGGATCTAATACTTTGGTATGGATGTTCAATAAGATGAATGGTAAGGTTAACGCAAATTTGACGTATGATTTAATTGCCAATATGTCTGTTGTTAATCGACCTGTTGAAGCCCTCCTCTGGATTCGAAAATTTCACATTCCTTAGAAAATTATCTGTTTTAACTGGTTGTGTCTATCCAATCGTGTTCATACATGGGAAAATTTAAACAAAAAAGGTTGGATCGGTCCTCACTGGTGCTGCTTATGCAGAGCAGCGCTTGAGTCTGTAGACCATTTATTTGTTGACTATTGCTTCACTCGATAGGTATTATCTTATACTAGCTCCATTATTTGTGTCCATATTATCTGGAAGGAGACATCATTCATGCAAAATGTAGATTCTTGGTTTAGGACGAAAAAAAATCTTACATATCTCCCTCTTTTGATGGCCTAGAAAATTTGGCTGGCCAGAAACAGATGTATCTTTGATGATAAAAAGCCAGACATTAATTTTATTGCGCACACTTTATTGGAACAGCTACAAATCTATCCAGTTCATTCACAACTGAAGCTCAAAAAGAGAACTAATGGATTGGCGCATGTATTTGACTTTATTGTTGGGTTCTTTGAGGGTGCCTCGGCCAACAGGTTGGGAGGAATTGGTGTTCATCTTATGTTTAGCCAAGACCATTATATTTGCATGAAAATGGGTGTGGGTCAGAGTAAAAACACAAGATCAGAACTTCTTGCACTGTGTACTTTACTATTCTCGGCCAAATTATGTGGCCTTCCTTATCTTCACATTCATGGAGACTCCTCAGTTATCATCAACCGGTTCAATAGGAGATCAACACTCTCTTCTCTCTCATTAGATAGCTAGTGTCATAACATTCGAGATTAGGAATCTTGCTTCATCTAGCTCGATGATGTTCACATATTTAGAGAGTACAATGATATGGCTGATGGCTTATCCAAAGAAGCATTATCTATGGCTTCATGCCTTTTTCAGTACTCAGAATTCACTGAAGGTGAATGCACTGAGCATGGATCCTTTCAGCTATTCGAGCTCTGAGAATATTACATACTTTTATTTTTTGAAGCCTTATGAGCTTGGTAGTATCTTACAGCCTTTGGATGATTGAGGTGGATGTTCCCTCATTTTTTTTGATATCCTACTAGAGGTGCTTCTTTTGATTAGCCATTGGTGCATGATTAGTACCATCTGTTTGATGATGGTAGCTGAGTGGATGAAGGCTTGGATATCTTGAACACTGGAGACACTCATATTATATGCCTCATGTATTTAGACTAAGAGGACATACTCCTGAAGCTGTGTTTTTTTCCACGTGCATAGACGTTACCATTGATGTAACAAGTTACCTTTGATTTCTATGAAATAACAAGAAACTGATATTTCTTCTGGAAAAAAAACTTTTCACTTAATTTTTTTAAATATATATAACTTTTCAGTCAAGTTTTTTAAATATTAAATTTGTATATTTATAAAGGAATAAATTTAAAAAATAATTAATATTTTTAATTATAAATAAATAAATTGATAGTGTATTTTAATATATCTTATATTTTTAAAATAGAAAAATAGTCATTTAAGTAATAATTTAAATCTATTTTTTATTAATTAATTTTGATTTAAAACCATTTAATTAAAATAATGATTAACGAAGATTAATAAATTATAATGTAAGGCCAACCACATTAAAGATATATAACAAGAACCTAAATTTGAAGGCATCATTAAATCAATCCGCTCGATAGAACGATGTGAGTTCTTTATAGTTGTATGAATTTAATGGTGAAAATTGTTTACATTCAAACTGAATCAAGGTATGGCTAGCTCATCATTCACACATTTATTACAAAGGGCTCCACAAGAGCATCATTTCACTTACAAGAGTAGAACCTGGGTGGGGAGGGTAACATTCATTCCTCCCAACCACCCATGCTAGACAACTCCAAGTTCCCTTTATTAAAGGGATTCACAAAATACAATGAATCGGTTGAACCGCGTGTTACTTTGATATGATTGATAATCCATGACAATAATAATAAGACAATTAAAATTCGGACACATGGAATTCAAATTTGATTATGATTTAAAACTGAATACAAAAAGGAGGATAGGCCAAAAGGAGGATAGGCCAAAAGGAGGATAGGCCATAATATTTAAGAGATGAGTTGTCTAAAGAGGGGACTTTTTGGCCTCTGTTTCCGAGACAAGTTGTCTAAAGAGGGGACTTTTTGACCTCTATTTCCGGCTGGTTTTTATTAGTTTTTTTCCATAAATCTTCACGGAATTTTCAAAACGTTCAAAAACATTGCTAGATCTTACATGGTGTGGATGTTTGGGGTTTTTTCTATCACCTAATTTCATTTTTGAGCTTAAAATCGCCCAACAAACAACATAAATTATAGATTTTGTAAATTAAGTTCACCGGATTCCGACAGAAAATCAACCTGAAAATAAAAAAAGTCCCCTAGTTAGACAACTCCTTTAAGAGATGCCACATACTTGTTTTTTTTTGTTTTTTATTTTTATTTTTTATTTCTTATTTCTTACTTCTAATAATTAGAATTTAAACAATATGAAATTAGTCATATCATATCAAAACTTTAGTCAAATTAAAAATCAGAAATTTATATTTAAGAAATTTCAATTTTATTTTTTATTTTTACAATATTTAATTTAATATATTAAATTTTATAAAACTTTAAAGATAAAAAATGTATGAGATTGATTAAAAATAAATTAAAATTGATTCTAATAAATTAGGATATATTTGTCTTGGTTAAGAGTATGTGTTTCCTTTTAGGAGGTCACGGGTTCAAATCCAAAGGGGTAGGGTAGAGGTAGGGTATGTACACCTCTTTAGACTTTAGCAGTTAAATCACTTTCTAAAATACAACTCATGTAGATGTTTCCAACAATATCGCCTTAGTTGTGTAAGAACTCATTCTTCTCACTCTATGATCGCTAGGAATATCCGCATTCCCATTAGATTTGCTAATCAAGAAATATAGATAGTTTATTAAAATATGATATCTCCAAATTGTTCAATAGATCAGCTAAGTGGTACCTCTCTTTTTGCTTTTCAAGAAAACATTTGTTTCATGTGATTGTGTACAGTGGAAACACTTTCCTCGCAACGAGAGGATTCCATTGTAGCTTTGTTTGGTAAATATAGTGAATTCCATGCTAAGGAGTGGAGATGTATCCCGTAATAGGATTGTTTTTTTAATTTATCAATCTTAGCAAAAGTCAATAAGTAAAGTAGTGAAAAATATAAGACGTTTCTTCACCCACCTTGATTATTTGATTATTTTGTTGGCATTTTATTTGTTCGCATTTTCTTGAGATGTAACTAGACATTCTATTTTCTGCAATTTCAGAGGATCCAGGAGTACTCGAGCAACATAAAATTTTGTAAAGGAATGAATTCAAAGATTCCCACAGAAAAATAAGGCTGAAAGGACAATGCTAGTAATTATAGCCTACAACAAAATTAATTCTTAAGGAATTGAAATTTAATTGAATTTAATATTATTGTGGGCTGGTTATTTGGGCATGTCAGTTTCCTTGTAAGTTAATTTTCAAAGCTATATATAACATAATTATGATAATTGCTTCTTAATTATATCTAGGAGCTAGAACAATATTCACCATCAAAGTGTTTTACAAAATATGCAAGAGAACAACACAGAGACTGAAATAACACATATGAAAGGTGCTAATATCTAACCATTATATTACAGCATGTCTTGTAGATGTGAATTATACATATTTATAGTACATTGGAGACAATTCATGAGCCCTTGGTGGCCATGTGAATGCACCCAAGTGTTAGACTAGGATTTGACCTCTAAACCCCCCCTAAGTTGACCAATAGGCTCCCAAATCTATCCAAACAGTCATGAATCCATGTGTGAGCAGGTGTTAACATGTGTGAACATGTTAGATGTATGCATGGGTCATAAATGAGGGAAGGAAAGCATGGGAGAGTGAATGGGTGAGTGGAGGAATATGTAGGAGGAAAATAAATGCCAAGGAGAACACAAAAAGCCACATTCACACACACTAGCGCCCCTAGTCAAAGTTGGAAGTGGTTTACAATTAATGCACAGTCTAAAATGTCAGGATGTTCAAACTAGAGCACCTCAACTATCATTTAATGATCCAGAACCACCTATTTGACCAGTATTGATCAGCATAACCTAAGTTAGACCATAGAACATAAGCAGAAGGAAAATGGTTATGTCTGCTAGGTAGATGATCATGATACTAAGGTAGATTATTGCTCCAACACCCCCCCTTAATCCTATCTTAGTACACCACATTATTTATTAAGGCCTTGGAAACTAAGGCACAAGTCACCTTTTACAACAAAATTTTATTGATCCATGTAATGGAGGTAAGGAGGAAAACCTCCCCTCAAGACTGGATATGACATAGAAACAAAAATATGTATACACTCCAAACTAAATGAGTATGTCAGGAGGAATATTCTTCTTGAGAAGAAGTGGAATGTGCTCCACCAACTCAGGAACAATTGCATGATGAATCCTCAGACCATGTAGAAAAACTAAAATGCATTGATAGGAGAGCGAATGGTTCTCTTCATACTTGAACCTCGAAATAAATAGGATGTCATGACCAAAATAGGGTTGGAGTACTTGAGAGTAGGTGACCTCAAGCAAGTCATAAATATCTTGAAGCATTCACTTTGAAAGAAGGTTGTAATCATCTCCAAGAAGGTGTGCCATTGCGATGGCAAAGGCTTCTCCATCTTCATATGAACTTGAAGGAACTCTACTAGCCATGGTGGAGGAATACATGGGAAAAAGAGTGTGAAGCAATGAGATATCTTCACTTGGCATCCAAACCTCTCCATCTTTCGAACCAGTACTCACATGTGAAGAAAAACTATCTTCTAGATAAGGCTCACTATGAACATCAACTAGCAATACATCTTTACTATTTGTAACAGAAGACATAGAGGAGAAGGACATAGAATGGAAAGATAACTCTTCAACAATAGTGATGGAAGCAACTCGTATGCTATCTTCATGAAAAATAATTCTTGGCAAAGAGAGGAAGCCACAGAGGAAGAAACTTGAGTTGGATCATTTGTTGAATCTCTGGCTACTTCTTCTTCTTCATTTCGAACAACTTCTTGAGAAATGCATGAGGTCGAGATCTTGGGAGGAAGAAAACATAAGGAGGTGTTCATTTTCTTGCTCTCCATATAGCTCACATCTTCTTTCTGCATGCCAAGAGCTTCATCTAGATTTATCTAAAGCTCGAATATGTACTCAACAAAATCAAGGAGATAGCGCATGGTAGGAGGTATAGCGAGACACATAGTTCTATATGCTCTATCACTATCATTAATCCAGTCACACTTCTCTTAATAGGAATCTGGCTCTCTCACAGCACCAATGGACACACCATAGAGACATTTCTTCTTGAGATATGCACACATATTCGGCTTCTACTCAAAATAGTTGAATGGAGAAAGGATAGGACGTGCTTGCGAATCCATGAAGTTGTTGTAGGAACCTATAGTGAAAAACACTCAAATAAACTAGAAATATTCCCTAAACAACAACTCAAACCTCACTAGATTTTTTTTGCATCTCCAACTAGCTTTGATACCATGTGAGAATTAATTCTTAGTTATATCTAGGAGCTAGAACAATATTCACCATCAAAGTGTTTGACAAAATATGCAAGAGAACAACAAAGAGACTGAAATAACACATATGAAAGGTGCTAATATCTAACCATTATATTACAACACACCTTGTAGATGTGAATGATACATATTTATAGTACATTGGAGACAATTCATTAGACCTTGGTGGCCATGTGAATGCACCCAAGTGTCAGACTAGGATTTGACCTCTAAACCCCCCTAGGTTGACTAGTAGGCTCCCAAATCTATCCAAACAGTCACAAACCCATGTGTGAGCAGGTGTGAACATGTGTGAATAGGTCAGAAGCATGTCTAGGTCATAAACAAGGGAAGGAAATCATGGGAGAGCACATGGGTGAGTGGAGGAATCTCTAAGAGGAAAATAAATTCCAAGGAGACCACAAAAGCCACATTCACACACACTAGCACCCCTAGTCAAAGCTAGAAGTGGTCTACAATTAATGCACAGTCTGAAATGTTAGGATGTTCAAACTAGAGCGCCTCAACTGTCATTTAATGAGCCAGAACCACCTATTTAACCAGTATTGATCAGTATAAACTAAGTTAGACCATAGAATATAAGCACAAGGAAAATGATTATGTCTGCTAGGTAGATGATCATGGTACTAAGGTAGATTATTTCTCCAACAATAATGACTAAAAAATAAGTTTAGTGGCATATTGTATAGATTATAAAATGGTGAAGCTTGGAATCTTTGAGAATAATGTGGGGAATATATAAAAATATGGTATCCCATTCAAAGAGAGAATTACCCAAAGGCTTGGAAGTTGAGTGTAAGCGTTGCATCCGGCTACATCATAGGTGCAGATAACTTGATCTCTTTTTTCATCAATTGCAATGATACAACTATTAGGCATGTAAGTCAATTTCTATGATCACAACAATTTGAATTAATCAAGTTCAAACTATGGGAGGTTAATTTCAAATCTCTCAATTGGTTAATCTCCTTCACAATATGAAATGTAAAATCACTCTATTCATTCTCCATGTTTGCAACATAGTGTTAAGATTTCATATGCTTGACTAGATTCAATAGTATTCAATTCAAAATCACAGCATCACCATATCAAGTATCACTGATAGAAACACAGTCAAAATATAGACACGGCATTTATCTTGGGAAACCCTCAAGGGGAAGAAAACCCAACAAAAAATTCCTCTACATTAGATGTATAAAATACAACCCCAAAAATAGGTGTTCTCCTTCTGTTCTCTCTCTCTCTCTCTCTCTCTCTCATATGTGCTACACAAGTGAGCGAGTATGTGTTCAAATAAAAACCACAACTCCTCTATTTATACACAATGTGTCAACTGACGTTTACACTAGACAAGTCGGCCCCACTAAACTGTCTAGTCCGACTTCACCTAGGAATACTCAAAATAGTATATTATATTGTTTATTATGGTACTAAATACCCGACACAAGTGGAGGACTTACCTCATGACTCTATCATGACCAAATACAATAGTAACACCCCATCGGAGGAATAATAACATCTCCCTTGGGTTACATCAATAAAATACATTTAGAATATTCGTTGAAGTTACAATATTTCAACACTCCCCCTTAACAAGAAGGTTATTCTACTGACAACATCATCATGGACTATAGGAGAACAAAGAGACAATTACAACATTACCTCGAGGTAATACATCTATACGTCACAGGAATTTTTTCACAATCAGTAACTGAAACAGTTACTCTTTATCTTCTGCGTCACATGATCACTTGATCCTTTCTTTGTAGCAACGCTTCAATCTTTTGATCCTTCATAGCAACACTTTGATCTTCTATATCCTTTGCAGCAACACTTCCATATTCTTGATCCTTTGTAGCAACACTTCGATATTCTCGATCCTTTGAAGCAACAATTTTATCTTATCGATCCTTTGTAGCAGAAATTTGATCTTCTCTATCCTTTGTAGCAACACTTCGATCTTATCGATCCTTTGCAGCAACACTTCGATCTTCTCGATCCTTTGCAGCAACACTCTGGTCTTCTCGATCCTTTGCAGAAACACTTTGATCTTCTACAATAGGCTTTCAATCTTCTAGATCCCTTGTAGCAACACTTCGATCCTTTCGATCCTTTGCAGCAGCACTTCGATCCTTCTTGATCCTTTGCAGCCTCACTTCAATCTACTTGACCCTTTTCTCCTATACTTCGATCTACTTGATCCTTCACCGCCACGTTACCTATAGTATGCATGATCTATTTGTGGGATGATCAACCCCGATCACTTTAGGACATAAGTCCAAGGATGATGCAATCCTCCATTAGCATGATCCATGAAATCAATCAGTTGAATCATCTACAACTAAATGTAGATCTCGACCGCACCCAGTGATGACCCTATCGTCCGTGAGAACTCGTCGTAGACCATCCATAAAACACATGTCAGGACCACTCCCAAGTGAGTGTTATACTATGATATCTACACTTGCTTGCAGGCATACTCTTCCAAGCAAGAGTATTTTCTGCAAAGCAGATCTCGACCGCATACACAATGTTGGATCATCGTAGAACATCCATACCACACAGGTTAGGAACATTCCCAAGGGAGTGTTATACTATGACATTCGTGAGGGCTCATCATAGAGTATCCATACCACACAAGTTAGGACCACTCCCAAGCGAGTGTTATTCTATGGCATGTGACATATGAATGTAGGCATACTCTCCATACAAGAGTATAGTCTACAAGGCAGTTCTCGACTGCATACAAAATTTCAGTCTTGTCATCCGTGAGGGCTCATTGTAGAGCATCCATACCACTGAGGTTAGGAACACTCCTGAGCGAGTGTTTAATCTATTATATTCACAACTGAATGTGAGTATTCATCTTGTAGGGTCATCCTTGAGCTAGTAAGGACCACTCTCATGCACAGAGTGTTATACTTGCCATCCTCAAGAGAGGATACTATTGTCCACAAATAAATGTCATACCATCATCACTGTCATCCATCATCGATGTCACTCTCATCATCACTCCCCCTCTCATTGGAATTTTCATATTATCAACCTACTCCCCCTTTGTCCGAGGAGGATTCATGTCTTTAACCTGATATTCCTTTTCGAAGAAGGTCCATTCCTTCATCACTTGTAGTCCCATCACTTTTCCTCCTTGCGAGGAAAGTCCTTTTGAACTACACCAATCTTTTCACGAAAGTATTTGAAATTCACTCGAGATAGAGTCTTGGTTAGTACATCAACAACTTGGTCATCAGTACTCACATACTAGAGCTTGATGGGTCCCTTTTGTACCATATCCCTTATATAAAAAAATCAGATTTCTATATGCTTCGATTTATCATGGAACATCGAATTCTATGTCATCTTTATATAACTCTGGTTGGCACAAAAAATTACTATGGTGTCCAACTCCATGTCAAATATTCCTGACATCATCTTCCGAATCCATATCGCTTCACAACAAGCGGAGAAAGCTGCAATGTACTCTGATTCAGCCGTACCGAGAGCAACATTGCACTATTTCTTACTAAACTATGAGATCATGGTAGATCCTAGACAATAACATCCACCTGAGGTGCTCTTTCTGTCTACGACACTTCCTGCCCAATCTGAATCTGTATAACCATACAAATTGTACTCATGATCTCTCCCATAGTACAGTCCCAGATCAATCATACCTTTTAAGGTACCTCATCACATGCTTTGCATCTATCAAGTGAACCCGTATAGGTTTAACTAGATATTGACTCAAGGTGTTCACATCAAATCATATATCTGGCCTTGTGTTTTTCAGATACATTAATGACCCAATGATATCTCTATAGTGAGTCATGTCCACTAGCTCGGATGTCTCATCAGACAACATATTCAAGTTGGTGTCCATGGTTGTGGCCATGGATTTACAATCCAACATATCAAATCTTTTCAATATTTCTACTGCATACTTTCCCTAATTCAGAAATATTCCTTCTTGGCTCTGCCACACTTCGAGCCCTATGAAATAATGCATCAATCCAAGATCTTTCATCTCGAATTATTCAACTAGCTTCTTCTTTCAATCCTTGATTTGTTTCTCATTTCCAATTAGAAATAGATCATCCACATACAACAATAGTATGACTGGTTCATCATCCATAATCTTAATATAAATATTAGGATCATCTTTACTCTTGGTAAATCCCATGCTTGTCAAGAAGCTATCTCTTCCATACCAAGCTCTAAGAGCTTGCTTTAGTCCATAAAGATCCTTTTTTTTATAACTTGCATACATGAGTCGCTTTGTCTTTGACTTCAAATCCTTGTGGTTCCTCGATGTAAACCTCTTCATCAATCACACCATTCAAGGAAGGATGTCTTTACATCCATTTGGTGTAAGTCCCATTTCATCATGGAAGCAAGTGCCATGATAGTTCTAATGGAAGTGTACCTTGCTACTTGAGCAAATGTTTATTTATAATCAATCTCCTCTTTCTGAGAGAATCCTCTAGCCACAAATCTTGCTTTATACTTCTCAATACTTCCATCTGCAACATGCTTTATATTGTAGATCCATTTCGAAGATACCACACTCTTGTTTTCTGGTTTGTGAATAATATCCCAAACATCATTCTTCATGACCGATTGGTATTATTCTGCCATTGCTTCAACCCATTCTTTCTTCTGTGAAGCATTCTAATAGCTGGTGGGTTCATGATCTACAAGATTGCACATCAAAGCTACATAATTGGAATATGGCTTTGATCTTTTTTTGGTTCTTATTGAGCCTTCTGGTGCTCCATATCTTTCTGCTTCTTATATGATTTCTCTTACCCAATCAGGTTTTCTCTTTCAAGAGATATCCATAGTAGGGGGCTCCTGAGGCTCTAGCATGTAATGATCTTTTGATGCTACTATTTCAGGAGTTGGTTCAACTTTTGTCCTTATGGGAGGTACATCCTCTTCATGTACTTCTTCAAGTTGACACCTTCTGGACTTCTTAAGAGCTGCATCTTCATCGAATGCTACATCCCTACTAATCTTGATATGATGCAATCCTGAAGGCTTTGGAGACTTCATAGTATCCTACAAATATTCCCTTCTTACTAGAAGGATCCAATTTGGTTCTCTTCTCTTTCGAAATATGTACATATACTGGACAACCAAACATCTTGAGATGACTTACTTCAGGTTTCTTTTTAGTACACATCTCTTCAAGAGTCTTGAATCCAAGATCACTGTGAGATAATCTATTTTTCACATATACGGTTGTTATTGCATCTTCAGCCCATAGGTGCATAGGGAGGTCTTGGTCATGAATCATGGTCTTTACTGCTTCCATGATAGTTATATTCTTTCTTTCCATAACAACATTTTGTTGGGGATTATAGGGAGTGGTTAGTTCCCTCTTGATTCCTTCCTCCTTACAGAAAGATTCAAATTCCTTTGAAGTGTATTCTCCACCATTATATGGTCTCAGTTTATTGATTCTCTTTTCTAACTGGTTCTCTATCAAGGCTTTGGATTCCTTGAATTTCCCAAACACTTCACTCGTAATCTTCAAGAATTATATCCAATTCTTTCTTGAATAATCATTAATAGATGTGACATAGTACTCATATCCAATCAAGGATATGGAGGGCATAGGACCACACACATAAGAATGAATTAGTTCCAATGTACCTTTAGTCTTTGTGTCACTTTTCGGAAAGGGATTCTTGATTTTCTTTCCCTATGCACATCCCTTGCAGGTTCCCTTATGTTTGATCTTCAGATATGGTAACCCTGTTACCACCTTGATCACATAGGAAAATGATTTGTAGTTGATGTGAGAAAGTCTCCTATGCCACAATTCACTTGAGTTGGTAGTCGCATGGAAAATTGATGTCTTTGGATGTCCTTTGAGCTTGTACAGTCCTCCTTCTTCTTCTCCAATGACTACAACATCTTGAAGTGTCTTTCCTTTGGACCACATAAGTACTTGTCCATCTATAAAATAAACTCTATTTCCTTTCTTATCTAGAGTTGAGATGGAGAGTAGGGTCTTTTTCAAACCTAGTACATACAGTACTTCCTTCATCTTCATGGAGGTCCCAGAGTTGATCTTGTAGCTTGATTCACCAATACCTTTAATGGGATATGGATAGTAATCTCCCAATGATACATTCTAGGGAGAGTTATTCTCTTCAAGATTTGACAGAGTTGTCTTCTTTCCTATCATATGCTTAGAGGTACCATTATCAATAAGCCATGTATCCTCTCCAGGTGTTGCAGACCCAGAGAGTGCAGAGAATAGCACATATTCTTCTACATATTCACCTCTATTTATCTTTCGAGGTCTTTCTTCATCCTCATCTTCAGCTAGATGAGCATGATTCCTTTTGTTGTTGTTGTTCTTTGATGATGGACATTCTCTAGCAAGATGTCCTATCTTATGAAAGTTGTAGCATTGATACTTTGAGTAATCTGTCTTCTTCTTCTTCTGGAATTTCTTCTTTGAAGGCTTATGATTGCTCCTCTTGAAGTTTGATTGATTTCTTCCTTTAGTGTGGGTAGCTAGAGCCTAATCATCTTCTCTAAGGAGAGATTATCTATTGGATACTCTAACTTCTTCTTGTATGCAATCTTCCCACACTATGTCAAACTTCATACTTTCTTTTCTGGCACATAGTGTTTAGATGAATAAGTCCCAAGGTCTAGTGAGGACATTGAGAGAAGTCATAACCAATTCATCCTCATCAAGGGTATCTCCAATAGCACTTAGCTTCTCTTTGATTTGGGAGACCCTTGTGAAGTAATCTTGAATATATTCTCCTTTTCTCATCTTGGTGCCCTTCAATTGAGCTCTCAAATTCATCTTTTGTTTATGTTCTTTCCTTCATACATTCTGGAAAGTGCATCATACATTTGTTTAGGTGTCTTCTTAGATGACACCTGAGGGATCAAGTGATACTCAATGGAATCAACAATGATCCTCATTGCCTTGATTAGGTCTTGTTCATATTTATTCTTAGCTTTAGCTTCTTCGGGTTCTGAAATCTCATCCTTGATGTACTTCTCAAGAAAATTTTCTTTCAGAATGAGGCCAATCCTATACTTCCAAGCGAAGAAGTTTTTTAGGCCTTCCAATTTGTCTTCAAGCTTAGTGCTAGGGGCCATCTTGTCCAGTAAGTCACTCAAAAATGATTTTTATAAAAACAAGAGATTTACCTTACCAATAGATGTGATTGGAGGAGGCGAGTTGGTTGATCCAAATGATTTTTGTAGATCCCTAATCTTCAGTCTTCAAATCCTACTTGCAAGGTTGCAACACTGCAGATTTTCTAGTTTTGTTTCATTGTAGTTTTCTAGTTCACTGCCAAACTAGGGTTTGTCTTTCTTGGAGATCCAGCCACCCAAAAACTTCGATCTAGGGCTCAATAGATGTGCTCTAGGAGGGAGCAACTTTCTATGCAAGCATATCTTCAAAACTCCAACTTTTGCAGAAACCCTAATTTCTTTCGGAGAGGGAGGAGAGAGAATTTCACCTTGTGAAAGGTGCTCTAATCAGGTTAGCTCTGATACCATGTTAATATTAGATTCAATAGTATTCAATTCAAAATCACAGCAATAGCATATCAAGAATCACTGATACAAACACAATCACAAGATAGACACAACATTTATATTGGGAAACCCTCAAGGGGAAGAAAACCTAGCAAAAAATTCCTATGTATAAGATGTATAAAATACAACCCCAAAAATAGGTGTTCTCCTCCTTTTGTTCTCTCTCTCTCTCTCTCTCTCTCTCTCTCTCTCTCTCTCTCTCTCTCTCCTATGCGCTACACAAGTGAGTGAGTCTGTGTTCAAATAAGAACCACAACTCCTCTGTTTATACACAATGTGTCAACTGGCTTTTGCACTAGACAAGTCGACCCCACTAAACTGTCTGGGATGACTTCACCTAGGAATACTCAAAACAATATATTATATTATTTATTAGGGTACTAAATACCTGACACAAGTGGAGGATTCCTCATGACTCTATGATGACCAAATACAATAGTAACACCACGTCGAAGGAATAATAACATCTCCCTTGGGTTAGAGTCAGTAAAAAACCTTTATAATATCCTTTGAAGTTATAATATTTCAACACACAGAGAGGGTATTTATTTGTAGCTTTTAGTTTGGGCACATTTCTGTTTTGTGTTTCTGATAAAATAGTTATTCCTTATAGCCATAATTGTTTGATTAGAAAACTAATAAATGGATGGATTTTCATTAAGGTAGAAGGAAAGTAATCTAGCCAAGCAACTAATTAACCGAGGATAACCAAGTTAGAATGGGAGGGGGTATTAGCTTTCTAAAACTAGCTAACAAAACAACAAATACAGATTCATAGGGAGGAATTGATCCAATTTATTATAACCCACTACTACTAAAATCAAAGGCAACTAAAAATAATGCATTCCAAGTTAAGATGCATACATATATCCAGATCCAAATCCAAATCCAAATCCATATGCACCGGTAGCAAATGATACTTCTTTCGTTTGGGTCTCGATTGAGAGAGTTGTTGGTCTTATGATGAAGGTTAGTTTCCGTCACTTGTATGCTTCTTCCATTATAATGTTTTAACATTTTTCTTCTATCATGATTTTGTAAGAATAGAATCCACTACTTGTTATGTTGAATAATACTGTTATGTTATGTTGTATTTTTATTCCACAATTGTTGAAGGAAACTTCTCTCAATTGAATTTGATTAACATTTCCGACCTCATAGTTGCTTCCAAGCAAGCAAAATCACGAGTAGCCAACAATGTCAATCTAGAGGAAGATTCACCTTTTTAGGAAAGAAGACATTTTAATGGATTGTATATAGATCCAAAGGCCGTGGAGGCGGTGGTTGTATGGCGCTAAGGTGGTGGCAGTGGCAGTGGCAGTGGTGAACAGATAAGCGAAAACAGTCATAATCGCCTTGATTATGCCACAGTATTAATGCAATTATGGGCATGGGTCACCAGATACATGACAAGTCCCAACCAAGTCACCTCCTTCACATTTACACTTAGTTATGTTCCCCAATGCCTACACCGCTGCTGCGGCAATAATGCTTCGAATTATAATCCAATAACATTGCAAAAAAAATGATTTTATATTAATAAAAAAAATGGTTAAATTGCTATATTGCAGTTAAGTAAACTACAACTAATACATAGTCAAGGCAGATTGAATACAATAGTAACCTAACCTTTGGCAGGGATTAATAACGAATAACGCTAGATTGAAGTACTTGTAATAAAAATCCTCCAAATGTGTGTCATGCATACATATCAACCACTCTCGAATCCACCATATCATAAACAAAAAAAAGGGTGCACACGTGACTCATATCCACAGCATACTCAAGGTAAGTTAGCTTGAAAAGTGGGCACAACGTTGAACATGAGGTGCTTTTCTAAAATGCAACACAAGGTACCTATCGAACTTGGAGATTTTAGTTTTTAGTTGCTCTTTTCATAAGAGTTATGCCGTCAAGTCATTTTTATATTTTTTTATATATTGTAATATTATATATACTTACATTATAAACTTATTTTAAATTATTAAATTTTTATACATAGAAAATAAGAAGGTTATATGTTGTTAAAGTAAATTATTTTATTAATGAATCTTTAATTAAAATTAATAAAAACAAAAGCTGCAATGTAACGAATTCTCTGTCAAAGTTATAAGAGCAGAGAAAGGAAACAGTTAAGGATTAAGTTGTTGATTTACATCGACATGTTAAGGATTAAGTCACCATTTACATCGACATGCTAAGAATTAAGGCACCAGATTATATAGTTTGGTAAGCATTTAGTTGTATGGGAGTGAATGGGTGCTTTATACATTCCCCCTTCCATATATATCCATCCACGTAGATTACGAGCCTTCAATATATTCAACAACGCATGCATTATCTTGATGCATGTGGAGATGAGCATACAAGATTCATGGATGGTATGTTCATAAACACCATATGCATTGTCCATATCATGTTAAATAATCATATATACGTTAAATAATATTAATTAAATTAAGGTAGCATGCAACTTGTCTCTCTATATTTTCCATTTGCAAAATTACCATTAGACCATAACCACTCTAAGAACATGCAAAAGCATTTCGCAGTTGCAAAGAATAATCTTCATATTTAATTAATAAATGTTGAATTGACCTGATCATTTTTTCAAAGAAAAATATTGTTGAATTTAAAATAATATCATTCCATGTACGCTATTTTCAATTCCCCGCAAACACTTCAATTAAAAGAACTTGCAAGTGGTATGTTCAATTAAAATAACTTGGAATATGCCTATACAGATCGTGACTTCACAATGCATATAATATTAATATTTAGTTAACTGAGGTTTTAAAATTAACCTTTCGGAATCTTAAAAGTTATGAGTCCCCGACTTGACAAAGACTTAACAACCCAAGACTTAACAACAATTATATGGAGGCTTAAAAGTTACAAGACCGATACTTAACAACTAATGGACGAAGGCCTAAAAGTTATCGAGCCCAAGGATTGCGAAGGACTAGGAAATTGTTGGGGTTGGAAGACTTGAGAATATTTGTCTGTCTGCCTTTTTCCATTTTTGTCAAAGGTAGAGGAGTTAATCTTGGTTCCTGTTATAAAAAAATAGCTAGACTAAATATAAATAATATAAATAATAATAAATGTAATATACATATAATGAAATTAAATAATAATTTAAAAGGGTGTGAATTTTCAAATAATTACTTTTTAAGACCCAATCAAGTTATATATATATAGTCGAGGATTTCTATTGTAAATAACATCATCTATAGATTTTTAACAAATATATATTTTTATTTTTCAAATTTTTATATTGCAGTGGTATTAGAGCGATGGAACACCACCTGCATCGCCACCACCATCTAGGATTCAGCTCTGTCGTTTTGGTCTTCCATGATCTGCTGCTGCTACCATCACCATCATTTATACCCGCTCTCTCTCTCTCTCTCTCTCTCTCTCTCTCTCTCTCTCTCTCTCTCTCTCTCTCTCTTTGTTCCAGCTGTCATGCCCATCCTTTGTTGTCCCCTACACCATGGTTTCCCTGCTCCATGCCACTTCTTCCTCACCTCCAACTCCCATGTTCCCTTCCTACAGTCATTCCACCTACACTTGCTCGTCCCCCCACTTCCGCACCCTTCTCCACGCACCCCCACTCTTCATTCCCCCATTCCATCCGTCACCCTCCTTATTTTTCTCCCTTCTCCTTCCAAAACAGCACAATATTACATCGCCCATGCACTCGAATCCGCCTTCCTCTACTTGAGCATCTCCTCCTCCCTCACTATGCTTCCGCTCCACCTTGTGCACAACATTTCCCCTTCCACACTGCTCCCACGTCCTCACTAAGACCACCTTCCCCCCCCCCCCTTCACTCCCTTTCTCCTCTCCACCACACTCACTTCCTAATCTTTCTAATATATTCAACATATTCGTTTTCCCAATGCCTAACATGAAGGTTATGGTAGAAGATGGTAAGAAGATTGCAAATGTGGGAAAATGTCACAAGGTTAAATTACAAATGCAAGAGTATAACCTAGAATCTGTCTTCTTTGCAGTACCTCTGGGAGGAGTACTAGACATTATATTGGGAATCCAATGGTTGCAAACATTGGTACTTACTCCACTAACCATCAAGATCAATTCATCAAGTTAAAATGTCTAGGAAAAAAATACAAATTTTATGGGTTCCAACCACCCCAAACTCAATTGGTTACATCACATCAAATGGAAAGCCTAATTCGAAAAGGAGCATCTGCTTACATAATTCAATGTCAAGAGATGGAGTACTTTCTAACATGTGAAGGAGATTACTATAAACTACCAAAGATACAACAGCTAAACCAAAAATACCACAAGGTGTTCCAAGAGCTTTCGATGGAGCGCCCACCAAGCATGAAGATTGAGCACATAACTGAGATAGAACCAGGGGAAAAACCCATCAATATCAAACCATACAGATATCCACATCACCATAAAACAAATATTGAAAGGTTAACCCAAGATTTGTTAAGATGTTGAGTCATTTCAAAGAGAAAAATCCCTTATGTGGCTCCAGTCGTGCTAGTTTGAAAGAAGGATGGATCTTTTAGGTTGTGCATAGATTACAGAGGGCTCAACAAGGTAACAATGAAGAATAAATTCCCTATCACATTCATCGATGAGATGATGGATGAACTTCATGGAGCTAAGAACTTCTCAAAATTAGAATTGAGATCATGGTATTACCAAATTAGGGTTAGATTAGAAGACATAGACAAAACTACTTTCCGTACTCATGAGTGTCATTATGTGTCCAAGGAAATGCCTTTTTGTTTAACTAACATGCCAACAACTTTGATGATATCCTCATATATAGAAAAACTTGGAGAGAGAATATCCTGTTAGGATTAATTAATTAATCCTCCCTTGACCACCATAGTCTATTTGTCTTTTCCTAGCTTAGGAGGTCACTGTGACTTCACTAGTGCCATGGGGGACTCACTTGAGGGACATCTAACAATAAATTCACATGTATGCATGAGTTTAGGAGCTCCAGGGACTAATACCTATAATTTAGGAACCCACTCCGAGTGCCACCAACAATCTCCAGCAGTTGACCCTAATTGATGTTCAGTTATGTTCAGGTATGCTCTAATTCCCATCAACTAGTTCACTCTTAATAATCCTAGCACCACTTTGCATGATTTGAGGAAAGTAGGCTTCCTTTTCTCACCTTACTCAGTCAATTAACTGGTTGTGAATTGATTCAATGATCCAGAGTTGCATTAGTGATTTCTAGTGGTGATTTTCACACACTGATTTAACTCCAAAGTCAGTCCAGGTTGGTAGATTCGAATCTTTTCTTAGGAATTCAAATTATCCTATTTGTAACACCATTGTATTGCATACAATATACTGATTAATGGATGTAATGATATTCTTCCAATTTTTTCTCCATGTGTGTGTAATTTTTCCATGAGTAATTGATCAGTATCTACTAAATTATGCTCTCTCTTCTGCAGCCTTCTTTTCTCATTTAATTCATGTAGGCCTGAAGATCCTACACTTCACTAAATTTAACTCGGTATCAAAGTAGGTATCCAGGACAGCTTCAAACCTTGAAAACTTCCATTGATGCACCTAAAGCAATTGGGTTCCACATAATTCCTAGTAATCTTGCCTTGCTCCCTCTGGATTATGTTCAAAGAAGTCTAGTCAGGTGTGATGCACCCAGAGAAAGTGCACATGTTGAAGTGGACAGTGTTTGAATTGGTTTTATTGTGAATTAAAGTTTTTTCCGGTGTTTTTGTAGCTACATTCAAATATTTTATGAATAATTAGCTTTTTTTGAAGTTGTAAGACAGAGATCTCACCGACTTTGACACCCAGAATCCTCACACCCTTCAACTATCTTAATTGGAGGGCTAATATGGAGATTTTCTTGTGCAATAAGGGTATGTACATGGTCACCATTGGTAGAGAGGTTGGACCCCAGTACCCTCTTGAAAATTCAAAGCATCTGAATAACATTGGTGAAGGCCATCCCTTGATTCCTTCACATAATATCTAATACATGAACAAGACAAGTTGATACAGATGGGAGCCATTAGAGCCTCCACAAATCAAGCTCTATTATCTAGTGAGACAAATAATGCGCAACAATGGAGCAAGCAAAAAGGAAAGGACAAGATGAACACTAATTTAAAAGTAAAGAATAGTTTGATCCAACAAATGAAGCCTCAGGCTCTAAGAAGGAAAAACGTCATAGGTTTGACAAGGGAAAGTGTTACTACTGTAAGAAAGGAAACCATACTAAGAAATATTGTATGAAGAAGACCATAGATCAGATGTCAAAACTCCTTGAGCAACAAAATATTTCCCTCCCTGAAGGAACAAGGAAGGATGACTCTAGAGACAATATTGAATATCATGATAGATGCCAAGCACTAAAGGACGATTTTTCAAAATCACATGCCTTCCTCATTGATTCAGGAGCCTCCAATCACATGGTTGCATCCAAAGAATAATTCTCTTCATTACAACTTACCGATGGTCCAAGTATTCATGTGGGAGATGACACCCAAATCCAAGCTGAAGGGAAGGATTTAATCAAGTTAGAGCGTGGAGTGTTCAAGAATGTCTTCTACATTCCCTCCTTAGTAGAAAATTTGTTGTTTGTATACCAATTTACTCATACAAGCTCACCAAAGTGACATGTATTTAGTCTTAACTCAGTGGAGATCTCATATATTTGAACTGAGAAGATGATAATGAAAGGTGTTGCAAACCATGCCTCCAAGGCATAGGAATTATCACACTTTCTGCCATACTCATATCCATTAAATTATCATATGCCATTTGGAAGGGAAGGTAAATTCATCCTACCTAAACCTTTTGCATGTGATAATGTTTCCATTAATGTTTTAGATTCAGAATTTGAAGCAGAGGGCCAAGTTGAATCAATTTATGAAACTAAATATGAAGTTCGATCAGATCCAGATCCAATCCCTACTCCCAATCCTATGCTTAAATGGGATCATGAAAAGGTTATTGAGGCTGATGGGAACATGACTGGAGAGTCATCTGACATGAGGAGAACAAGATATCAGTTTTAAAAAGAAGGCATTGCGCTATGTCAAGCAAATTCACTTCTTCCAGAGAGATGCTTCACGATGATAAGGTTTGATCAACAATTCTGCTCACTGAAGAACAAATTGGATCATGTCACTCTTCTTCCAGAAAGAAGAGACAAAGGAAACATATCTTCTCCTATTTGTCATCATATTGGAAGAAGGTGAAGAGGTTCACATGCATAGTACCATGAGACTGGTGCACACAAGGATCATCACACTGCATTATTACTCCATAGAGATGCAGTTTGCATAAATATTTTCACAAGTTTTTTATTCAAGAAGAAATTTTATCTTGAGGTAAAAGCTTGATCCTGGTTTTTTCCTGCTTATTTTGAGGGGGGGGGGTTTTCCCGTGAGGTTTTCCCCATTTCCTATGTTGTTAACCAATTTTTTTTTGCATTTAGATTGTATAGGTGACATTTGGTCTTAGTTTCTAGGGATTAGGTTGTCCAAGTTTGGATTAAGGGGGTGTTAGGATTAATTAATTACTCCTCCCTTGACCACCATAGTTTATTTTTATTTTCCTAGATTAGGAGGTCATTGCCACCACACTAGTGCCATGGGGGACTCACCTGGGGGGTAACCTAACACTCAATGCACATGTCTACATGAGTTTAGGAGCTCCAAGGACCAATCCCTGTAATTTAGGAACCCACTCTGAGTGCCACCAATAGTCTCTAGCAGTTGATCCTAGTCGGTGTTCAATTATGTCCAATTATGCTCTGATTCCCATTAGTTAGTTCACTCTCAGTCATCCTATTACCACTTTGCATGATTTTAGGAAAGTAGGGTTCCTTTTCTCACCTAACTCATTCAGTCAACCGGTTGTGAACTACGGATTCAATGATCCGGAGTTGCATTAGTGAGATCTAGTCATGATTTTCCCACACCAAGTTAGCTCCAGAGTCAGTCCAGGTTGGTAGATTCGAATCCTATCTTAGGAATTCAATTTATCCTATTTGTAACACCATTATATTGCACACAATATACTGATTAATGGATGAAATGGTATTCTTCCAATTTTGTTTCCATGTGTGTGCAATTTTTCCCTGAGTAATTGATCAGTGTCTACTAAATTCATCTCTCTCTTATGTAGCCTTCTTTTCTCATTGAATTCATACAGACATGAATATCCTATGCTTCACTAAATTTAAAATATCCAACACTTAGATCAAGTACTCACCATCTTGGAAGAACATTTATTTTTTGCAAAAATGTTAAAATGCACTTTTGGAAAAGAAGAAGTGGGCTATCTTGGCCATATAATATCGAAGGAAGGAGTTAAATTTGATCCAAGTAAGATCAAGGCAATCACTGGGTGGAATACACCAGATAACATCTTGAAATTAAGAGGATTTCTAGGCTTGACAATATACTATCGAAGATTTGTGAAGAATTAGACCCATAAGACTGCCCCTCTAACATCATTATTGATGAAAAATTCATTCGATGGAATGATGAAGCCGAAAAATGTTTTGAGGAATTGAAAAACATTATGCCATCAACGCCAGTATTATCCATACCGGATTTCACAAAGCCCTTTGTGGTTGAGTGCAATGCTTCAAGATTCAAGATAGGAGCAGTCTTGATGCAAGAAGGTCACCCAATAGAATTTGAAAGCTGGAATCTCAACAAGAGAGAGAGTCTGAAGTCCACATATGATAAGGAAATTTTTTCCATTATACATGCTCTAGAAAAATGGTGACAATACCTTCTAGGGAGAAAAGTATTGATAAGAACATACCACAATAGTCTTCAATATCTCTCACAACAAAAAACATTGTCACCGGATCAATAGAAGTGGATAGAAAAATTGCTACATTTGACATGGCTATATTGTATAAAAGGGGAAAATACAATGTAGTCGTTGATGCACTATCCCAAAAGGACAAAGAAGTCAAAGTTTATATAATTTTAGTTGCAGTCCCAAACTGGTTGGATGAAATTCAAGGTGAATATGCCAAGGACCCAGAGACATGTGCCATAATCCATGATCCCAATCAAAGTCCAAAGTTTTAATGGAGGAATGACATCCTTTGGTATAAAGGAAGGATCTATTTAGGCCCAACATCTAATTTTAAAACTATAGTTTTTATGGAGTCCAATGATTCACCAGCCAGCAAACATGTAGGTTTTTTCAAAACTTACTACAATTCCATGCAATCATTCTTTTGGAAAGTAATGTATGAAGACATTCAAAATTATGTAGCAAAGTGTGACGTATGTCAAAGAAACAAAAGTGAGAATGTCATGACACATTGGATGCTGCACCTGCTACACATTCCAAACCAAAAGTGGGAGGAAATATCCATGGATTTCATCGAAGGATTATCCTTATCCAAAGGAAAGGATAAAATCCTAGTGGTAGTATACCGACTAATGAAATATGCACATTTTATGGGTATAAAGAAAACTGACTCTACTAGGCAAATCGCTGAAAAATTCTGTAAAAATATTTACAAATTACATGGGTTTCCAAAAATCATCGTTAGTGATAGAGATTCCAAATTCACAAGCAATCTTTGGGAGGAATTCTACAAACAAATTGGGATCACTCTTAACATGAACTCGGCCTATCATCCCCGGGCGTATGGAGAAATAGAAGTTGGCAACAAATGTTTGGAAGCCTATCGTCGTAGCTTCGCCATTGACAATAAAAAAATGGTTACAGTGGTTAGTACATATTGTAGAATGGCGGTATAACTCCACCTATCACACGTAAGATAAGATGGCACCTTTTCAAGCATTGTGTGGGTATGAGCCTCCCCGATGGAAGGAAATCGTTCAAAGTGATGCAAAAGTTTCAATAATAAAAAGTCAACTTGAAAAAAATCAGAGAGTAATGCAAATACTTGGGGATAATTTTACCATGGCATAGAGTCGTATGAAACAACAAGAATATCAACATAGAACAGAAAGGGAGCTTGGATTAGTAGACTGGGTATTTGTAAGACTTCATCCATACAAGAAAATGTCACTTAAGCAACAAGGAAAGAATAAATTGGGCCCCAAGTTTTATGGACCATATCAAATTATTCGAAAGGTTATCCCTGTAGCATATGAATTGAAGTTACCGAAAAATAGTCAAATTCACAATTTTTTCATGTTTCAAACCTCAAAAAACGGTTTGGTCAACATCATTCTGCTCAGACAACACTACCTTAGACGATGAAGGGAATCTTGTTATAGAACCAAAAGTCGTCACTGACATTAGAGAAATAAGATTACATTTTCAAAAAATTAATAATACCTTATTAAGTGGAAGAATTTCCCAGAGGAAGATGCTTCATGGGAGATAGAGAAGTTCATCCAGTAGCACTCGTCATTGCCTTGCTTTAAGAACAAAACATTTTAAGAGTTGAGGGCACTGTTATACAAAAATAAATAGATTAAATATAAACAATAATAATAATAATAATAATAGCTTGATGTGCTTAAATATATTGTATTCTCATGTGATTAATGGATTATCAATGTCTAACTAAAAGTTTAATTTTCTAGTCCCTTAATGGAATCGAAAGTTTCTTTGGCATTAAAGCTAAATATGTGCATAAAATTACATGTGAAAACCTACAATGCTAGAATATGACTATGATTGGCTTCCATATGCACCGGAGTAACAGAAGCATCGTCTATCAATAACGGAATGGAATCCTGACTAATGTTTTTCAAATTCCATAATGGAATGGAATTCATTTGTTATTTGTGTATAGTTCTAACACAAGCAACTGAGTCAAAATTGCAGGCTAAGCGCAGAAGATTGCAGAGAATATGATAATCAATCACCTTAGAGCAGCTCTCTGCACGTTTTGGTTTTCCGTCTATGTCCATGGTTTTTGAAACTTTCACATTTCATCACTGTGTACAAACTTAACCCTTTCTAGAATACTTCTTTAATGGAGGTGATGAGACCTTTCTACATGGTAAAAGAGTACACATTTAATATAACATGTACCATTCCTCGATGTTTTTAAGAATTTTAATTTAAAAATTAAATTTATTTATTTTTAAATTTAATAAATAAAGCCACTCTAATAGGGATTTATGTTTCGCCAAGACTTATTTAAGATAATAGAAAAATCAAAATATTGAATTTTAAAAATTCAAATATTTATTTTATTTTTTAAAATTCTATATTTAAGACTAAATTTTTGCGAAACATTGAAAAACATTAAGAAAGTTTGTGACCGGAAAATCAAACTAGTATTAGTCAATGCAGTTTGACTAATCTATCAATTAACATTTTTTTAGAACAAAAAAGCCTAACCTTGGTATTCATAGAGAATCAAAAGATATCAGATATACATCCCAGCAATGGGGCTTTTGCCAAAACATGACATGCCTGAATACCTGCCATACAAATAGCCATACAAACCACCATACAAACTGATCAAGGAAAAACACCATGCATAAGCTATATTTTCTATCTATTTAGATTGATTTAGTATGACTTGCATTTAAAAAAATTGTAAATGAATTCATTTTGTTATATCTATAAAGTAAAATCAACAAACAATTAACAAACACTATCAATTGATTTAATGAAAAATGAATACTTGATTACAATACATGTGTGGCTCATTATATAGAGCTCACTGGTTGTTATCAGATCTAACTTATTCCAATGATAGGAAAGTAGGTTGAGCAAATGTCTCAACCACACACACCAATCTAGGATCACACAACTCACGTAGATTGATTCTAGATAAGTAGGAATTATCTATTCCAACACTCTCCCTTAATGACTACTTATCTAAATATCTATATGGTCATATCTTCATCTCTGTCATGGCTTCAATCCTTCTTGAGCTTGCTTTAGTATGGGCTTCATCTTGCACCTTGTACCTGCATATGATTATTGATGTCCATATGAAACACAATCCATCTACCGGAATACATGGGTCACCAGCCTTTGTAACCGCCAGTGCTCTAGGAATTGTTTTCAGCTACATGGTTCATCAATGTTACTCTCCCTTAAATGTAACTTGGTCCTTTATACTCTGAGACTCACAACTTGGTCTCGCACTTTTGAGATTTTCCATCTCACATCCCCACCTTGAATCGAAGTCTCTCCCCATATCCTCTCTTCCCATGAGAGAGTATCATGTGCTTCTGTGCTGCTTCTGTGCTACAACACGTATGCATGTTTATGCCTTGCTAACAAGTCTTACTACAACCTGGGGAAATAGCTTGCCCATGGCTAAGCTTTACAACTTGGACCATAACCTGGGGTGTCGGGTACAACCGATCATGCACTCCTCGAATTGAAGGTTCTGTGAGTCCGACGGAATGGGCACCTACACCTCACTTCATTTCGCTATAACACCTCCAAGCAATGACTCCAAGAACAATGAACTCCAGCTTGGCAACAACAACATGACTGCAGGCAATAATCTGATTTACCATTGGCAGCAATATCTCCTCTTTATACACCAACGCAATCTGCAACACAAATTGTTCCTCAATGGATCTTCAAATTCCTGTGGAAACTCAACGATTTCAGGTGGCTTTCCTTTACGCCAGCAATAATAAATAATTTCAAATGGTTTTCTTCCACGCCAGCGATCCAATGATCCAATAATCACGCAACAGTTTCTCGTTTGAAATGATCCAATAACAAGGCAGGTCTTGAATCTTTTACAGAAGCTTGAGATCTTTCTAGCTCGTTTTCACAGTAAATTGACTGCCTCTCTTTTCTATGGCTGAGAGGAGTATGGAAGCTCACACCCGGTTGGTATAAATGAGGGGTGGATTCTCCAAAATTTTATCAGTTTGGCACACAGCAGCGTTCTCCTCAGCAGCCGCCTATCCAACGTCAATTTTCTCCTCTTCTGACAGCGTTCTCCTTTCACAGCGATCAATGCAGACTGTGATTTCTCCTTCAGCAAGCTCCGATGCAACAGCTCGTCCTCCTCTTAGCGGCTTTGTGGATCACACCATGTATTCTTACAGTCGCTCCACTTCTGGAAACACACAGCAGCTCGCTCAGCAGGCCACTAAGGGCTCTCACAATCAGCAGGCCAATAAGGCTCTCAACAGGCCACCAACAGGGCTCTCACAGCAGTAGGCCACAAAGGCTCTTCCCACCGGCGATCTGTGCTTCTCCACGGTGCTTGTCCACTGTGCTGGTGAAATAGCAGCTCACAAGGTAGGAGTAGCGATCTTCACTTTGGCAGCGAGCTCCTTCGAATCTGGTGCAGCAAAAAAAATCTCCACGCTTCTCCTTCGAGTCTGGTGCAGCAAAAAATCTTCACGCAGCAAAGATCTCCATGCTTTGCAGTGGGCAGTGGACTCACGACTTCCTCAGCCCAACATCGATCACTTGAGGTGGGCACCTTCTTCACCGTTCAGCCCTTACTATATCGCAGTTACTTACTTGCAGTGATCAGCTCCACCATATTCAGTCCACGATCAACTCGGCGAACGTCTCTTTCAGCTCCTGCGAGAACAATCTTCACGGCAACTCTCCTTTAATAAATTCACGGGCTGTGCAAAAAATTGGAACCCCTCAGGATCGGGATCCTGGGCACTCCCGTGAGGGAGTTGGCCCAGGCCCTCAGCTCTGATACCAAATTAACAAACACTATCAATTGATTTAATGAAAAATGAATACTTGATTACAATACATGTGTGGCTCATTATATAGAGCTCACTGGTTGTTATCAGATCTAACTTATTCCAATGATAGGAAAGTAGGTTGAGCAAATGTCTCAACCACACACACCAATCTAGGATCACACAACTCACGTAGATTGATTCTAGATAAGTAGGAATTATCTATTCCAACACAAACTTGATGATATTAAACTATATTTTATTCTCAAACTTGATATAATTCTAACAAACTATAAAAAAATATCAAAAATAATAATACAACTTTAAAAAATATACTTATTTTATTTTAGTAATAATATGCATTTGTATTATTTTCTAATAAAATAATGATACTTAGAAAGGACTAAACAAAAATTATTGGAAAAAAGTTCTCAGTTTTTTATTAGAAGTTAAAAAACCGGTTGGATGCCATCAGCAATGGGGGGCATTTAATCGTCCAAATGGTTGGATGCCATCAGCGATGGGGAGGCGGTTCTTGATGAGAGCGTAGGACATGGTAACCAAAGTTTGAGCATGTAGAACCCACTTTTTAAATGTAGTAGTGACACAAACTTGGCCCAAGGGGCTATGTTAAAATAAAATAGAGATATGTAAATACTAAGATTTAAAAGTTGTTATTTTTTATTTTTCATCTATAATTTAAAATCTTTTCTTACTAGACTACATTATGTAATGGTATGTAATCAATAGACTTTGGCATCATTCCCACCACTAATTGTATAAAATTTTCCTTGGACAAAGGGTATATATCCTTGGTTGAAATGAAAAAAGGAAAGAAATATGACACTTATATTGTCAATGAGGAGGTATATTGGTTCAATAATTTTCGAATAGTTAATTCTAAACAAGTTTATATTTGTTTGTTGGTTTTGTAATAACTATAAATGTTATTGCAAGAAGTACATGATGATTTCGATATGGATCACGTGTTGGAAACCTCTTACCCTTGAACTATAGAACAAAAAGGTAAAAAATAAGGGAACGGTAATCCAAGAAAAAAGTTTGTGTCTAAAGACATCGTTATAGCACTTAAGCACAATGCATTATGATCATAACATCGCAATGCATAATGAGTATGAAAGACATATCAAATCACTCTGTTGGACAACCCATAGAGTTTCCTTTTTATAGTCCCCAAATCTAACCACCTTCCTGGAAGTAACAGGGATTTGGCCCACAAATAAAGGTCATTGGTCCTATTAACCATTTTCGTAAAATTGACAATTTCCCAAATTTTAGTTGGTTTTTGCAGAAAAACCACCCATAGTCATTTTTACCATTCAGTCGTTTGACCAACCGATAGTTCAATTATTTCACCAACCTTCCTATTCGTACCTCTAGTCGATTTCTTCGCTAGTCGTATGTCATCTGACAATTGTTTATCCCCTGAAGATACAAAGGTGTGATGAACCATCAATACCTTAGGTTCCAACACCCACCATAAAAAAACACTATGGAGATTTAGGAGATGAAATTACTTGCTCTTAACACCCCCCATACTTACAGCTTCCTAAAGCCCAAGCATAGCTTGGAGTTTCACAAAATTAGCTTTTAGTAAATGATTCATAAAGATATCAACAACTTGATCATTTGTTCTGCAATAAACAAGTAACAAAATATTATCATGTACCATCTCAAATAATGAACATGAAGTTCAAACATGCTTCATTTTTGTATGGGAAATAGGGTTATCAACAACTTGAATAACACCCTAATTATCATTGTAAATAACAGTGGAAGTCTAAATTAGAAATCCAAGCTCATTGAGAAGCTAGAAAATCCAAACTACCTTTGTACCATCATTGACAGTGCCACGATACTCAGCTTCTGTAGTTAAAGAGAGACTTCCTTCTGTTTGTTACATGACCAAATTAATAGTCCAAAACTCAATTGAAACAGATAGCCAAAAGTGGACTTTATGTCATCAATGTTGCCACCCCAGTTGGAATCAGTGTATCATACTACTTGTGCAATGATGCAAAAATACTTAATACAAAGCTTATAAGTTCCCATGTAGCGAACAATTCTATTTGTAGCCTTCCAATGGATTTCTCGAGGATCCTGCATGAATAAACTATCAACAAAGGAGAGATCTAGCCAACTATGAGTTAAATCAATTAGGCTACCGACTAACTGGCGATAGAGATTGACTCAATTCATGCAGAGTCAGTCTCTGGAAAAATTCACTCCATATTGATAAGGTGTAGCACACGACTTACAGTCATCCATATTGAATCATTTCGAAAGATCCAAGGCATATTTAGGTTGAGAAAGAAAAGTATCATCATCCATTTGTAAAATTTGAATGCCAAGAAAGAAATGCAAGAGGCCAAGGTTATTCATTTCAAAGGTATCTACAAGTTGTTTATTCAAACTCAAAATCAAAATGACATTGTTTCCAGTTATGACTAAATCATCAACATATAGTGCCACAATCAAAATATCACCATGAAAATACACTACATAAATACTGTGATCAGATTCACAACGTTTACAGAAATATTAACAAAGAAATGGTCATTCTTTTCATACCAAGCATGAAGTGCTTGCTTCAAACCATACAATGATTTCTTAAGTCAAAAAACAAGACCAAAATATGTCACAAATCCAATAGGTTTCTCCATATATATTTCTTTAGCTAAATCTCCATGAAGTTAAGCACTTTTAACATCCATTTGACGAATCTCCCATCCAAATTGAGCAACAAGGGAAAGGATCAGGTGGACAAAGTTCATCCTTGTGACAAGGGAAAAGGTTTCAATATAGTCAATCCCTTCTTGCTGAGAAAATCCCTTGGTGACCAAGTGATCCTTGTGGCGTACGACAACACCATTGGAGGCAAACTTGATCTTACAGACCCATCAACACTTCACAACAATCTTTCCTTTCGATCGAGAGACATTTCCCATGTCTGATTCTTTTTTAAGGAATCAATTTTAGTAGTCATAGAATCATCCCATTTTGATGCTCCCTAAGCAATAACATATGTATTAGGATCACTAGTGCCAAGGACATGTGCCATTATAGAAACACTCCCACATTGTTTTTGACTGTGAGTCTATTGACCAATGCTATGATTTCCAACAACCGATCTAGTAGCTTCAATAAAATTAGCAACCCACCGAGGTAAGTAAGTCATCACTGATTTAGGTTGGCTATCATTAGTCATGTGATTCAAGGAATTCATACTATCGACTTCAACAACCATAATCAGGAGAAAAATTCATTGATCTAGTCAAAACTCCACAGATAGGTACAATTGATCTAAATTCTTCAAGAATGTCAAATGGATCACTATTAAATAGAATGGAGGAGTAATTCAACAACTTGTTAGATGATTTCTTTTAATCAAATATTGCACTTCTACTTAAGATGGTTTGTTGCTTGATAGGATCAAACAATCTATAGGCCTTCTACTCTACAAAGTATCCCATCATGATGCAAGCAT
The DNA here is from genome assembly GCA_001517045.1 of Pseudotsuga menziesii. NCBI lineage: Eukaryota > Viridiplantae > Streptophyta > Pinopsida > Pinales > Pinaceae > Pseudotsuga > Pseudotsuga menziesii. Next base: position 175,853 of record LPNX010254975.1, on the reverse strand, counting down.
GGCTCTTTGCATCTAATTTATTTTTGTAGTAATCATTAACGCGCACCCAAGAAACACATTTAAAGGTTCTTAGGTGTCCAACAAATGGCTTCCTACCATTCCATTTATCAATTGTATGCGTGTTGACGATAGCTTGCGTTGGTACAAGAATTTGGACATAATTGCAGTCAATCTAGTCATCTTAGAAACATTCATTAGAGGATCATAGAACTTATAAAGTCTGTATTTGGGATCTAGAACCTTTGAAGCAATAGTTTCCCCTAATCCTTATATCCTTTAAAATAAAGTAATCTGACCAAAAATCAATAGTTTTCTTAGCCTTTGGCAGTTGAACAAACGACATCAATTTTGCACTCAGGCTCAGTACATGATAGACGTTGGATATGCAACCATACTAACATTCAACATCATCATTTCAGGTGACATTGAAGTGTAATTGTTAGCAACATAAGTCTTCTTTTCAGGAGCTCCACTTAAGGAAGAGAATAAAGAAGCATCCTTTGCCATATGATGAGTACATCCAAAGTTGATTATACATTCAATATGGGTGGTGTGGGCATGTAATTCCTACAAAGTACTAAAAGAGAGGGTAGAATTTTTAGGGGGTCTATTGGTCGACTGTCCAGTCAATGCGCTATACTTAAGGTGCTTGACTTTTCCTTTTGAATCCTTCATTTTATTAAAAAATAAGTTGTTCTCGACATGTCCCACATTTTCACTATATAGACATGTCTTATTCTTATGATTTTTCTTCATCGACGATGACTCTTCAGCATTCCCTTTAATAGGTTGGATTCCATTTGATTTTTAACTAACATTAGGGGAATTAGTGTACTACGTATTTTCTTTGAATATTGAATCATATGTTGGGAAGTAGCTACAATATCTTTGAGGGAGTTCTATAGTACCTGTGGAAACTCTACAGGCATATGAAACACATCTACATGCATCTGCGGAAACTCTACAAGCATATGCAGAACCTCTTGTTAGGATTATTAATCCTCCCTTGACCATACTGTCTATTAGATTATTTAGCCTAACCTAGGAACCGTAATTAATTAATTGGGTCCACTAGTACCATTGGGTCCACTTGACCTAATGGGGCCACATGTACTAGTTACTAGAGTGTGGGAACACTACTAGAGATTAACTGCCACTTACTGCATGTGCATGCATCAGTTTGGGTGCCTCCTAGACCAATCCCTTCATTTTAGGAACTACTGGGAGTCTCGGTACCAACCTCCCTTAGTTAGTTGGAGTTGGAACTAGTTAGTCTTAGTTATCCTCTAGTTACTTTCAGGTAGATCACAATCAATTATCTAGCGCTAGTTATGCATGGATGCATGTGGAGTAGGCGCCTTTTCCCACCTACCACACTCAGTTGCACTGAGTTAACTAGTTATTACTAATTGTATGAGTTGGTTGGAAATCTAGGAGTTGATACATTGGACTCCGATATTGATTGAGACACCATGAGTTAGCTAGTCAGTTAGGTACAGTCAGATCCAGTTGGTAGATTCGAATTGCTCCCTAATGCATTCATATTCTTCCTTTATGTAAACTATTGTAACACCGGATTTAATTAGTGACAATGATACTGTAAATTCCTGATATACAAGCATCTGTTTCCTGTGTGGTTTGTTTTGTTCAGTTTGTATCTTCATTCTCCTTTTACTGCAATCATAATTCATAACTATTTACTTGAAGATCTAAATGACACTTCAATTCTAACATGGTATCTGTTAACACTGAAAATTGTTCCTAGTCTTTGTGTGTAATTTTTCTCAAATATTTATTCCTTATTTACTTCTCATTTTGATCTTGTTTTAAATTTTAATGATTTTAAATGCCTTTTTATTTTATAGGTTATAGTTTTGCTTTAATTTATTTCTTTTCTTTCTTAAGTTTTCTTTTGAATGGATTATTAAGTATTATATATCTTTCAAAGTCTACGTCAAATGCTGACTTAAATTTATTCCATGGATTATATCCAAATTCTAACCCTTATTTTGAGTTTCTTTGTCAAATATTTTATGATGAGATATTCCCGTAGCGCAAAATCCAAGATCTATACACTAGATCGCTACAGGAATCATGAATCATTGGAAAGAGTGGTTGATTGGTGATATATCATGGTCCGTTGCAGTCGATGATGCTGGGAGTTTTTCAGACACATGTACAAAATTCTTTGTTCAATATATCATGAAAAATGTATAAAGTTGTGTGAATATCATTAAGGAAATCGTGGACATGTAGTTTGGGGTTATGAATCCCATGGTCATAGACATGTAGTTTGAATATTCTTGAAGTTTCCCAAAGAAGTGAATAAGCCAAGTTACAGTATAGATATGGGGAAGAGTGGAAAGATTAACAGGTTCGAGCCTACAGACACTAGTTGGGCCACGATATTTCCAAAATGTACAGCATTGTTTGGAGCAATAGGGTGGTTTAGTTTTTTCGAGAAGATCAATGGTTTTAATCCTGAAGTTTCACATCATTTTTCCCAGGATCTCATCAATGGCGTTGTAACATTTAATACTCTCAAGTTCGATCTCACAGAGGATTTAATAGCTCAGAAGCCACTGGTGTCTCGATAAATGGAGAATCCCGGTACAAGAAGACTCCTTTCAGCTTTGACCCTAATGATTTCTTACTGCCAGGAAACGAAAAGGCTAGACTGGAGAAAAGGGGTTCACGTAGCAAATTTTAAGCCAGAGTGAAGAGAAGCAATTGGTATTATACAGAGCTATATCACATGCGATGGCAGGTTCACATGAGTGTTTAAATATCATGTTAGATTGTTACAGCATTTGAATCAGCAATCTAGGATGAATTTGCCTTTCTTTCTTTTAAAAAGTCTCTAGAAGATGTCGAATAGAATCAAGAGACATTTTGACCATACAAACCAGTCGGCATTTCATCATGGTTTGATCGAATTGATCATTTGTATAGTATTGCAGAAGAAAAATATAAGCTAGGATCACTTCTTATTCTGGTCAGGTTTTACCAATGAACAGGGTGATCATGTAAAGAAAAGCTTGACCAATAAACAATTTGGTTTTGTTAAGAGATTTAAAAAATATGTGATTGAAGATTTAGTGCAAGACAACCTTCAGGAAGATAGTTCATGTCAAAGATTTAGATATCCTGGTAATGAAGATTAAGGAAAAGCATTGGAAGATGAACAAGAACACGTTTTGGAGGATGAAAAAATGCAGAAGACACTTGATTTGAATCTTGAGGAAGATATTAGTTCAACAGGATAGAAGCATAATTCTATATGTGTATAGGAAATCTCCACTATAGTTTCTTTTGTAGCTGATTCGAAGGGTAATATTTTGCAAGTTCCAGATTTAAAGGTGGAGAAGAAATCTCTTATCCAGCTGGAAAGATTGAAATGGAGGCCAAAGAATAGAGGTACAAATAAGCTCAGATTAAATATGAATAGAATTTTAAACCCTAAACTGAAAAATGAGAAGATTATAGTCATTCAAGATGCTTCAAGTGAAAAGAATAATGAAAGTGAAGAGAATTTGATCCCACAACAAAATTACATTCAAGAAGATCATTTAATATCACTAGAACCAGTTCAAGAAAACCATAAAGTCTTAGAAGAGCAGGTTACTCCCATTTTAGAATAGGGTATGAATTTAGGAGTCTCATTTACAGAGGAAGCAATGAAGGATAGGCAGGAAGAAGATTTTATTTTTAAGAAGCCGAATATTCCATGGTTGTCAAACCAGGATTTGCCATTGCCTAGAGAGGTGCATATGGATTATGAAGTTGAAAATATTAGGAAAGCTCTGCAACAACATAAGTCACAAATTTTTTTTCTTAATGAATCTAATGAGAGGCTGGTAAATACAAATAGGAGATTAAGAGAGGACCTGGAAGATATTATTGCACATTACCAAGAATTGATAGCAGTGTCGAAAGAACCATTGAAGAGGAAGAGAGAAATACTGAATCAAGCTAAAGATTTAACCAAGAAAATTAAGAATTTAAACAAGCAGAATGAAATGTTATCAAACAGAGTTAAAAGTCTAGAGACAGAGAATGAATGAGCTAAGAAGCAGTCTCATGCATTGGAAGGGATTTCCATGCTAGCAGAAGCATCCAAGCAGTTATAACCGTCACTTAATGTCCAGTTGTTCAAGTATTTTATTTTGTTATGATGTATATAGTAGTTAATATTTTGTTATCTTTAAAGATTCGAAATTAGTTTATAACTACTTATTGTAACTTTCTCGATATTAGACCTAAAATACAGTTATGAAATTGCTCTATGTTGTAAAGAATAAAAGGAGAAAAGTTTAGTGGAGTAGGGTTCGATTTTTGTTTCAAGAAGGGCTATAGAGCTAAGGATTTTGGATGTATATGCAGACTGATACACATGACTCTCCTGTAATATTTTGAAGACTGATACTAATTTATATATACAATATAAGCAACTTTATCTTATCTATTGATTTTATTTATGGCCAGTTTGACCACTCAGCTTATGATTTCATTTCTTAATTAAGGTTTTATTCATGTGAATGCTGATATGTTGTGGACAAAACCAATACTATGCTATGAATGTTTATGGTTTACATTTATAATTAAAACCTTTGTGTCTCAGTTCTTTGATTGCTTTATGATTTAGTTCTTGTATTAGTCTGATATTTGATTACCTTGTGAATGAAAGATTCAAATAAAAAAATTACAAAAACAATTCCCATTTTCTTTTAGTTGTTTTGAGATTGTACTAGATTGTTCCCTTTGTAGTCTAGGGACAATTTCTAGCACAAACATATTTGGTGTCGTTTCCAGGGATGGAAGTGAAGTATATCTTCCCAGGGATATCATTATTGATATGGTTTTGAGAGGTGAAACAAACTAGAAAATCTTTCAGACTACATTTTCACCAAACAGTGTTCACAGTGGCTACCAGAAATATTGGAACACTGGAGGAAAACCTACTTCACCTTTACATTTGGGTGTCTCAAATCCAAAACAGATTTTGAAAGAAGATAGACAAATTCAAAGATCTGAGTATTCTCCTTCTTTGTTTACTCCTGATCAGTTAGAGTTGGCGTCTTCTTTTTCATATCCGGAACTTCAATCAGAAGAGGATTTTTTGTTGTTGTCTTGGTTAGTGTTATCAACCCAAATGGCACTTCTCCGTCCGAGTGTCGAGTTTCCATATGTTGGTACACAAAAGGACACTATAGGATTGAAGTTTGCCTAAACACTATAGATGGGCATGACATGAGATGCATTTACCCTTTGACCAACTTGCCATATTAATGTTTTATGTGTTGATTGATGTACCCGACTATCTCCACTGAAAATTGTGTACATATGCGACTATATCTGTTGACAACCCGCGTGCTATATGCGACTATTATCATTGCAACCCGCGTATAGATCTGTACGTGGGTTTCCCTTAAAGAAACTCACATGTCATATGCGGGTTGCCTATATCAATAGTCGCGTACACATCTATTCGACATTAAAAAATATAAAACCGGATTAATGCAGATTAGTTGAGCCTTAATCATTAACCATCTCAACTGTCTCAACCTCCTCAAGCTTTGAAACTGCTCTATTTCCCAAAGTATAAATAGAGGCCTTGGGGAGGGAATTAATAGAATGAATCTTGGAGAGCAAAGTTATGCTGGTGGTATATTTTCAGAAGTCTTTGGAGTAGCAGAAATCAAAGTCCTTTGGTTGCAGAGGAGTCCTTGTTTCAGGCATTGGGTTGTACACTTATCTCATTCACTAATTGTTAATAAAGAGAATTCTTCTTCCAACTTTGTGTTGAGTCTCTTTCATGTATCATGGTTGATAAATATATTTGATTAAGCACTATATATGTTGTTAATCTAAACTGTCATACATACATGTATAAGTTTGTACTTGGAGAATTTTCTCTTTGCAGGTGAAGGAGGTGCATCCATGAAAGATTTGGAGAGAAGCAGAGCGGGAGAAGACAAAGCTTGGATCAACCGTCGATAATAGGGTGAGTCCAACATCTCTTCCTATTTCCTTTCTGTACTTTAAAGTTGATTGTCTGCAAGTTATAGAAGTATGTTGGTAACCCCAGACCCTAGGTTACAAGGGTGTTTATTCCTCAACAATAGTTTGGAAACTCCACTGGGGAGCCCAGACTGCTATTAATTATATTTTGTATATCAGTGCCCAGTCTTTGCCTTGATTTAGTGTGTGGTGTCTTGTCTTGGTTCAGATTTGTAGTGGTGCTTTGAAGTCCTTGCTAATTTTTCTTTTTTTTTTTGAAAAATTTGACTCTTGTACATGGGTTGCTCTTGCACACAGTCACATACAGAGGTCTAAAAACCCAAGTTGCTCTATAGCATAGTCGCGTACAGTATGTGGGTTTCCCTTGTACACAGTTGCGTACAAGCATGAGTAACAAAGTTTTTTATTAGGATTTGCTTGTCCCTGACCTTTTATATATTTTGTCTTGCTGAGTGGTCTTCACTATGAGCATTGCACTATGAGTTTGATGACCTTGTTAGCCATGCCTTGTGATTTCTTGTAAGCCCTTGAGTTCTTATTGTTTGGATTGTCTATCTGTTAGCAACTTGAAGTGGATTTTCCTATTGGGTAATAGGTTTAAGTGCTGGTTGTCTGAATTAGTGATCAAGGTTCTAGACACTGTATATTCCATTCTATTTTCAAATAGTATTGGTTTGTCACTTGCCTTTGTTTGAGTTCAGTGATTTCTATTCATTGTGCCTTCCCAAGCTAGGGTTCCAAGTCTTCCTTAGGTGGTTGATCTTTGGTTCTATGAGTCTGCTTTAATTCATTTTGCTTATTTTATATAGTTAGTTTATTCAAGCATACTCAAGTATTGTGCATTTAGGTGCATAGTAGTCTTTGAGCAATTTGAAAAGTGAAAAGAAAACATTAGAAACTTTTGCATTTGCTTTGCATGCAGTAGTTTTGTTTTCAATTTTTAAATATAATCTCAAAAATTACAAAAATATAGTCTTAGTTTTCTCTTTATTTGTTGCATTTTCATCAGTTTACATTTACAAAAAAAAGAAAAGAGAAGCTTGTTTTTTAAGTAGTGATAATTTGCTTTGAAAGTATACACCTATTGTTTTTACATTTCTTATCGAGTCAAAAACATCATAGTCTTTCACTCCACTTGCCTTCTGAGTAAAAAATAGCCCTTAAAATAAATGCAATAATTAAAATTGATTAGTATTTTTTGTTTTTTAGGGCCATACACCTACTAGCTTAGGTTAGACTTGTGGGATAGGAAGTGTAAACTCCCCATAAGTATTTAAATTCAGACATAGTGGGCCAATCGATAGGAAAATCCTTCTCTTTATTGATAGTATCTAGGAATCTCCTCTCAAATGGGAGTCAAGCACGAGGCCGTGTGGAGGCATTGGACTGAGGAGATAACCCTCTGATTCCTTGTCGAAACGTAAATCAGGATTTTTACGCATCTGGGGATTCTGTCCTAGACAGAGTTTTGGGCTCAACTACCCTGCCCATGCATACAAATCAGGCTTGCGACTGTCCCCCTAGACTGTTGGTATAGTTAAGGTAGCCTCTAGTATCTTGAAATCTAGGGTTCATACATAGGTAAACCAGAAGGCTATTTCTGGTTCACCTTGGGCGGGCTTGGAAGGTAACCCTTGTTGAAAGTATAGGAGGGCGGTGGGTGATTCCTCCACTTATGCCTAAGAACCTCTTCAAGGACACCAAGCAAATGTATTTCAACTTTCTTCGGGAAAGCATATCTTTTACCCTTGCTGACTGTTGAGACTTTAGGATTTTTCCTAGTGATTGCTCTGTAGTTTGTCTGTGTTTAGCCGACCTTAGGGTTTTATTTGTCAAATTTATAATCATGGAGGACCAACCTATTAGAAGGTCACGAAGGTTGCAAAACCTTCCTCCTCTTATCACATTGGAACCTCCACCTCTCCCTCAAAGGCGGATATTGGACACAGACGGTTCATTTGAACAGATAGGAGTCAGTGAAGTTTCGGGTGAACCAGAACTTAGGGAAAACTGTCTTAATTTGAACACAGTTGAGATAGAAGACTTGCAAGCTGACAAGTTTGCAAGAAATTTTAATACACCTCTGACTGATTTAAACGATCTTGTAATCGTTCAGGTTCGTCCTTTTGATCCACCCGTGATTGGTGTCCCTATGGGTAGAATAATGTCTAGTGCAGGAGAAAGTTCTTTCATTTTCCCCTCAGCCATCCCGGCTGAAGGGGTGCTACCTTCCCCGGTAAGTACCCCTAGATCAAGCATACCTACTATGCCATTAACTTCGGCGATCCGAGTGGTCCAACCGTCGGTTCCCACAAGCCTAGCAGGTGCTTCTAGTGGTATGGTCATTGGGATTCCTAGTGTACCTATAGTTCCAACCTCCTTCGCACACACTTCCCAGAGTGGTTCGACAGGATCCTCGGCTTTTGTCCAAGGATTCCCTTGGAATGGGGGGCACATACCCCCATCCACTCCATACGTAGGCCCACCACCCTCTTAGTTAGGGGTGCAGTTTGGAAGCACTAACCCTTATGGTCAAGGTTTCCAAACCTCGGTCTCTGCTCCATTCACGAGCTCTCCCTTTTCTCTTTTTAGCGGAGGGATACCTGCTTCTGTTTTTCAAACCCCAGTTTCGACTAGGGAAACTAGAACCTCTTATACTGCACCTCATACCAACAATCCTGTGGCTTATGGATGGAATCCATTTCAAAGTAACCCATCCACTTCACAATCGGTGGTAGGGGGAAACCCCACCTTTACATATGGGAATTTGGGGGCAAGTCCCTCTAATCCCCAAACTGGTACTTTTAGTGCTTTGGTTTGACCTAAGCTTCCTTTCCTGGCAATGTTAAATTTTCCAGATTTTTCTAAACTGATGAATGACCCGGTGAGGCATGATCCCTCCTGGCTGCCTATACCCACCAAGTTTCCCTCGGACATCCCAATATTCGAAGGAAAAGTTGGTGAAGATCCTGGGGCTCATGCCACCACTTTTCATTTATGGTGATCTTCCAACTCACTGAATGAAGATTCAGTTAGGTTGAGGCTGTTCCAAAGAACATTGGTGAGTGCTGCAGCAAAATGGTACATTGAGTTGCCTTCTGCTACGTTTAGTAGTTTTTGGGACTTGGCTAACGCATTCCTTAGCCACTTTCAACTTCCTACCCGATATGATTTCGAAATGGACTTGTTGTCTACCTTCCGGAAGAACAAGGCTACCCATATCTTAGATCACATCCAAAAATGGAGGAGGTGGAAGAGCCTTATTAAAGCCACCATTCCTCCTGAGTTCTTACTAGAATGGTTCCTTAAATCACTATTACCTTAGATATCTAGGGATGTATCTACTTCAGGAGTGACGAGTGAGGAAGAAGCTATCCTCAGGGCCCAGGAATTAGATTTGATTTACTCTCAATCTGGGATTTTGTATGAGATTATCCCTGAGGCACTGAGGCCAACACACGATGTAGAGAAGCCTACGCCTAGACCCCATGCCGATGGTGTGGTTGGTTCTGTTAATTCTCCCACTGTAGAATATTTGGCCAACCAGCTCCATCAGCTGTTCGTCAAACATTCTACGACGGAGGTAGAAAAGGATGCCCCCTCACCCCAAAATGCAAATGTTTTTGCACAGATCTCTCAGAAGGGAAATCAGCATCCCAGCGGGAAGAAGAAGAGAGGAAAGAAAGGGGAGGGAAATCAAAACAATCAGAAACCCACAAACAATGTTGATGGGGGAAAGAAAGAAAAGAAAAGGGTGAAATTCCCATGCAAGTTGTGCCATGAAGATCACCTTACCCATATTTGTCCCCTTATGGAACAAGCCTAGAAGCTATTAAAATCTCAACAACTAGCTATCTTGAAGGATATGTTTCCCTAAGGGCAGAATTTTGCTTCAGCTTCGAATGCAGCAGGGGGCACCCCAAATGCCCCTGACCCCAATTATATCAACATGGTTCGATCTTCAACTTTGCTACAGACCAGGAATAAGAACTATGAAAAAGAGACCTCTGAGAAGGGTAAGTCTACAGGTGAAACTTCTAACCCTCTCACGATTGAGAAACCTGCCAAAATTATGCCCAAGATACCGAAAGGTGTCTTTAAGAAGACCTTGCATAATCCTAAAGCTAGGGCTGCATCCAACTACTCCGTGGTTGAATACTTAGCCCAGACACCTTGTGTAATGCCGGCTTTCGAGGTGTTATAGAGTTGTCTCACCTAGTGGGATGCACTCTTAGCAGCCTTAGGCAATATGGACTCATCAAGTCTCATGGCGAAATTTCACTTGTTTGATGTCAAAATTTTCCTACCTTACCATGTAGCCTTATCAATAGGTGTCATCCATGGTGGAAAGACCATTGGAAGGGTAGTTGTTGACGAGGGTGCTTCTACATGTGTTATGTCCTTGTCATGTTGGAAAGCTCTTGGATCCCTAGAGCTGGTCCCATCAAACACCTTGCTTACTGCTTTCGACAGAAGGTCTTTCTATCCGCATGGTATCCTACCAGCTTTTGAAATTAAGCTGGCAAGGAAAGCGATGTCTGTCGAGGTAGAGGTGATTGATGCACCTTTGGACTATAATTTGCTTTTGGGAAGAAGCTGGACTTATGCCATGTTTGCTATTGCATCAGCCGTCTTTCGGGTGATAGTGTTTCCACATGAAGGAAAGTTGGTTACTGTTGACCAACTCGATTTTACTCAAAAAGGCCGCATGGAGTCTAATGATTCCACTGTGCCATTGGTTGATCAGGTCAAACCTGCTACACAGAGCTTAGGGGATGGAATGCATGCATCACTAATGGGCACATTCGATCTTCCAGCTCCTATTAATTATATAGGTTCTACTAGTGTGGGAAATTCCATTGCTACGGTTGTTAATAGGACTAATCCTTGGGTTCTCCCTACCCACCATGAACCCGAAGTGCCCCTATCGACAGTGGAAGTAGCTTATCAATCTATCACACAAACCACTATTGATCCTATTCCGGTTCCACTCTCAGTCTCAAAGGAATTGGAAGAAGTCTATTTGCCTGCTTGGGAAGAAAACTCTTTGCATTCGACATATTGTTTAGATATGGTTTTACCTTCTGATGAAGCCATTATGGAAGCCATGTGCGAACGAGATAAGATCTGTGAAGATCTTCATCATCGATCATATTTTCTTCCGAAGCTAAGAAGGATAGAAAATCAAGAGTTTCATGTGAAACTGACAGATGATGTTGATACGCCCTTTAATCCCTTACCCAGGGAAGGAATGTTTGCTGAGGGGAATATGGAAAATATTTCTACTACCATCCCTATCAACATCTCTGTAAATCCTGACGTTGTGGAAAATATACATATTGGTGCAAACTGCTCTCCTAAGGAGATTTCCATCTATACCACCTTGTTTAAGGATTTCTGTGACATTTTTTCCTGGTCATATGAGGAGATTCCAGGCATTGATCCATCTATAGTCGAGCACGAGATCCAAACATACCCCGACACTAAATCTATTTAGAAAAAGTTGAGACCTATCAACTCGCATAAAGCGGTGGCAGTAAAGGCTGAAGTGGAAAAACTGCTGAAAGCCGATTTTATTTACCCCATTGCTTTGACAGAATGGGTATCCAATCCTGTTCCTGTTGATAAGAAGCAAGGGACCATATGCGTCTGTACTGAATTCAGAGATTTAAACAAATCCTGTCCTAAGGACAACTATTCCATGCCATTTATAGACCAAATTATTGATGTTTGCGCGGGAAGTGAAGTTTTTTCGTTTATGGATGGTTTCTTTGGATATAATCAAATTCAAATAAAACCGGAAGACCAACATAAAATTGCTTTAATTTGTCCTTGGGGTACCTTCATGTACAAAAAAATTCCCTTTGGATTGAAAAATGTTGGGGCAACCTTTCAGCGGGCAATGAATTTTTCCTTTCATGATATTAAAGCCATTGTCGAGCCCTACCTTGATGATCTGCATGCACATTCTCGTAAGAGGATTGACCATCCAAATCACTTGCATTTGATATTTGAACGTTGCAGATACTATAAAATCCGCTTGAATCCCCACAAGTGTGTGTTCTGTGTCGAGTCAGGGAGACTGCTCGAATTCATTATTTCTAATAGAGGCATTTAGGTGGATCTATTAAAAGTTGAGGCCATTGTAAATCTGCCTCCTCCTTGTTCTATCAGGCAACTTCAGAGCCTGTAGGGAAAGTCCAATTTTCTTCGACGTTTCATCGTAAACCATGCCAAGATTACTAAGGGTTTCATGCGCCTGCTGAAACAGGACACTCCATTTGTATGGGATGAAACTGCACAACTCGCATTCGAGGCATTGAAAAAAGCTTTGTTGTCGGCACCATTATTGCGTCCACAAGACTACTCTAGGGATTTTATATTGTATCTGGCCGTGTCTGAGTTGACCATAGGGGTGGTCCTAGTCCAGGAGGACGATAGGCTCCAAGAGCATGTCATTTACTATCTTAGCCGTGCTTTAGTCGGACCTGAACTGAGGTACTCCCAGTCAAGAAATTGGCCTGAGCAGCTGTTTATGCTATTAAGAGGTTACGTCACTACATCTTACTAAGGACTACAATGGTAGTGGCAGATGTTAATCCTTTTCAATATGTTTTGTCCCGAAGGATAGTTGGAGGCAAATTCAACAAATGGATAGTCATTCTCCAAGGGTTTGAGTTGGATTTTCAGTCCACCAAATCCAAAAAATCCTTAGTTTTTGCTGAGTTTATTGCAGAATTTCCAGTAGATGAAGATGTACCTATTGAAGAAGACTCATTCCCAGATGAGCACATATTTTTTATTTCCACCTCTTATCCCTGGTATGGAGATATACTTATCTATCTCCAGACTTTGAAGTATCCTGCAGCTTTCTCGCGGTAAGAATGACGTAAACTATGCCTACATGCTAAGAACTACCTCATCATAGGAGATACTTTATATCGTAGAGGGGTAGATTTTGTTTTGCATCGATGTTTGACCCACGAGGAAGCGGAGATTATCCTAAATGATGCCCATAGTGGACCGTGTGTGGGTCATTTATCTGGGTTAGCAATGGCCCAAAAAATATTACGTGTCGGTTATTTCTGGCCCACAATCTTTAAAGATTGTGTGGAAGAAGTGAAGTACTGTCATCCTTGTCAGCTTTATACCAGAAAAATGTGGTCACATCATGCTCTGCTGTTTCCTGTTATCTTGGTAGGCCCCTTCATGAAGTGGGTGATTGATTACATGATGTGTAACCCAGCCTCGGCTAGGGGGCACAAATATATCATTGTCATTGTGGATTATTTTACAAAATGGGAAGAGGCAATGCCCACCTTTAGAGCTGATGAGGAAACTGCAGCTTTTTTCGTGTTCAATCAAATTATAGCATGATTTGGTATACCCAAGGTGATTGTCACTGACCATGGCAGTCATTTTCAAAATAGCATGATGACGGAACTGACCACTATGCTAGGATTTAGACAAGAACATTCATCCTCGTTCTATACTCAAGCCAATGGTCAAGTCGAGGCTGTTAATAAAACTTTGAAAACTATCCTCAAACTTACTATTAATGTAGCCCATTCAAACTGGCATATCATGCTGTACCCTGCTCTTTGGGCATATCGAACCAATGTAAAAACTACTACGGGTTTCTCCCCCTTCCAACTCGTCCATGGAGTGGAAGTTGTTATCCCGATTGAATGTCAAATCCTGTCTTTGAAAATTGCTATTCATGTGTTACCAGATATGACTGAGCTTGAAGAATGTCTATTACATTTAGAACACCTTGATGAGCAACATAGAGATGCATTGACAACAAAACAAGCTCATAAAAATAGGGTCAAAAGCCAATATGATAAATCAGTCAAGCCTCGAATTTTCTTTGAGGGGGAACTTGTTTTTCTCTGGGACCAAGACAAAGAACCCCTAGGGGCAGGAAAGTTTAGGTCTATGTGGTTAGGACCTTATATCGTGTCAAAATTATTAAAGAAAGGCGCATATGAATTGATAGATTTTGATGGGAATAAGCTGGTTGAGCCTAGAAATGGGCTCTACCTGAAAAAGTACTATGCTTAGGCTTAGCACTTTTTCTTGTATTTTATTGTATGTATTTTTATGTACATTAGTTTGTCGGTTTGTGTTTTTTATACCATCTGCTGGTTGTTTCAGATGTCTTTCGAGAGGTTCGTAGGTTTCATTGATGGCGCCAGTCGCCACACTTGTAATTTAGCTTCGGCTGCATGGGTCATTTATTCGCCCTCAGGACAGTTAGTTTCCTCAAGAGGTGCTTGCTTAGGTCATGCTTCCAATAATGTGGCTAAATATAGGGCCATCATTGAGCTTCTATGGGATTCTTTGTCATGTGGTATCACTCAGCTGGAAGTCCGACTGGACTCTCAACTGGTTGTTTCCCAGCTCAATCGGGCTTATTAGGTGCAGAACCCTATTCTATTACGTCAGTTCATGCAAGTTAGGTTATTGGAAAGACATTTTGAGTTCATTACATTCAATA
>LPNX010254975.1:135559-161233 GCA_001517045.1 Pseudotsuga menziesii | reverse complement strand
TGAATATCTGTTCATATAGATAGGTTGAGTCTCTGATCCTCAGATCCAGTCATAACTATATAATATACAAAAAATATACAAAATATGGATCAAAGTCCATAAAATGCCCTAGATCTAAGCTGGACCACCCTGGTCACCCTGTAGTCTGGCTTCTTCAGCCTCCTCGACTTCAGCAAGCTCAACAACATCTATGTATACCAATACTGCTCTGGCTACCCGCCTCAGAAGGCATATCCAGACAGGTGGTACACCAACCACGAACTCCTGCATGATGGTTGGGATGTGCTCAATCCATAAGGTGGGTACTCTCTGGGTAAGCCTGGTCAGCTTCCCCTCCAGAACCCTAATCAGCCCCTGGTATTCTCCCAAGACAAGACGCACATACATGTGTGGTCCAATATCTGCATTTTTACATTTTAATAGGATTAGAACTTTTATACATATGTATATATCTCTATATTTTAAAATTCATAAAAATTTGAAAATAAAAAAATTATCTAACTCTCCCCATGCTCCTCCTGGAGGGAGGACGAGGTATGCATCACCCCAGAAATCCATTCCAGCATATGGAAACTGCTCCAGTGCTAGCAATTGTCACTCCCACCAAAAGTAGAAGTCGTCATCATAGGCACTCTGCATTGAGCCACCACCTCCTTGGCAGAGGAAGATATCTCCCCATCTACTCAGCCTAGGTTGACGAGGAGAACAAACTGGCAAGGGTACTATAGGGCTCAATCCTGACACTCTCTCAAAGAAGAAGGCTACTAGTATGCTAGAATATCCAAAATTCTTCCTCCTGCCTCTCTTGCAGTCAGAGAGCTGTTTTCTCATAATCAGGATCATTCCCGAGCACCAGTCATATAGGTCCCCCTGCATACAATCCACTGCTAATCTCATCTAGTTCGATGTTGCAAGGTGAAGTGAAGATGACCCTACAACCCTCAATATAGTACTTTTCAATACCTATAGAGGAAGATCATGTATGTGCACAATAGGGATGCAGCTACCCCTCTTTTGTGTGCCTGGTGCGCAGTATATATCAATATAGTTTTGGACACTTAGAGGGTCACCGCCTCTGCCGGTGCCTTCCAAGTTTACTGAAGCTCCCTGTCATGATAGACCGGCAATGAAATAGATATCCTTTGAAGTAATCTCCAAGGACTCACCTTGAAGGTCAAACATGCCGAAGTCATGATCCCAATAATTTATCAGGAACTCTAAGAGGCGGACATTGGCCCACATAGGTGAGGTACAGAAAAACTTTAACAACCCACTTGAACATAAAACATTCACAGTGGGGGCATTTTGGAGTGCTTCTTGGTCCATATCTTCATGTTCATGCTCCCTCCACTCCAGCACCATCTTTCAAATTAGTAAACAAGCAATTCAAAGCCTTTAGGTTCATATAAAATTTCAAAATTTTGACCCTATATGCTTCTTTTCCACCTCACGCAGCGTACACGACTGTCTATTTAGGCATGTTGCGTACTGTAGTCCTTTAGGAAACCCGCGTACAGAATGCGTGTACGCGACTTTCAATATAGCAAACCCGCTTACACAACGTTGCTTTGTTGAGGACGCTTAAAAACATGAAATTAGGGCCTCATTTTGATAATTTCTTGGATCAAATTGAAGAGCATGGAGTGTAGTATTACCTGACACTTATAGATTTGGAAATGGTCCACCGGATTGTCCACACCGAGCAATTGAAGGTAGAGGTGAAAACTTGTCTTTTATGGCTAAAAATACAAATGGTGATTTTTTATTTAAGTTTTGAACTATTTATAGAAAATTTATTTTTTAAGTGGGTTTTTTCCCTATAGTTCATAGTTTATAAAACTAATACCATATTGTTTTACCTTGTAACAGGTTTATCATCATTTTAAGGTGTTTTTTGCTCATATAAGATGGTTTTTTTTTCGTTTCACATGCATTCTGCATTTATACCTACTCCATCTTAAACATAGAAATTAACATTTTGAGCAAGGACTATGGTATTTTTAACCATTAGCTCCTTGTCTTTACCATTGTTCTTCCGTGGATAGGGCTTTCCTCTCATGAGTATCCCCATTTAGAACCTATTTTGTCTTTTGATACTCATGCTGCAGCTGTCTTAGGTACAAGGGAGTCTTTTTAGCTATTTTTCAAGCCAAATTGAGCCTCATTTTGGTCTCTTTTTACAAGCTATCCCTTTATAGGACTCCCCGCCTTTATGGAGTTTCTTTAGGCCCAGGTTTGACTCCTTAAAAACAGACTTGACTACCGAGTTAACTTGTCCATTCAAGCTCATTAAGAATACGTCAATGGGCATCCACATTGGTGGTGGGTTATCTCTTTCTCAGACCATGTGGAATAATATGAGAAATGATCACTCTCTTTTTTACAGAATTGAGAAGAGTATTCTCAGGTACAGGTTTATCACTTTTCCGGACCTGAGGGACTAAATTTATGAAAAAGGAACACCCGGTTTGAGCTCATTTTTCTCTTTTTCATGCTCTGGACCTAAACATGAAAAAGATTCTGAGTGTACTTTGTGTCTTTGTCAAGCTCGTTAAACACTAAAAACAAAGCATCGAGTTTATTGTTGTAAGCCCCATTTCTCATACTCAGATGGATATTTTCGAGTGATCCTGCTTTCCTTCACACTCGTAAAACTCAAGCTATATGCTGCTCTTAAAGGAGCATTGGGTAGGTGGTAATTTAACCTTTTTTGGACCTCCCTGACTAAGTACAAAAAAGTTTTACCTTTTCTTCTATGGAAGTTAAGAGAGTTCTTCTGTGGTATGTTTTATACTTTTTCGGCCTCAGAAGACTAAATTGGATGAAAAAGGACCCCCCTAGAGTCTTCTTCAGAGTTTTTAGACTCTCTAAACATGAAAACACCAAGTGAGCATGTACTAGTTCGGGCTCATAAAAATCCACGAATCACTGACACTATCAAGCATTATTCCCTTGTCTCTTCAAGTTTGTCAAAAAATGAAGAGAGATCCGAGTTGACTTTCCTGGACTCATTAAAATTTAACAAGGAAGGTAAGGAAGAGGTTTTCTTTTGGTTCTCAGTTAGTGGCAGCATGTCATCCTTGAACAAAGCACTTTTTGATTTTTCCGATACTCATGTCTCAGTGTTCACTTTCAGTTCAGTTATTACTTCGAGTTTCTTACTCCTCCTCTTGTTAGTTCTACCTGGGGAATATGATCATGTCTCCTACATGGCAGATAAGTTTAGTTGTCTTATCTATAAAGTTAAAAAGATGCCTTGGGTCATCTCTGTGTTGTGCTCACTGTTCAAGGACTTAACCCCGTGTTTAATCTATATCCTGATTCCATCATTGTTGTATCTGTTATTACTTATGTCTCCCTTCCTTTACCCAGTTCCTAGTCACTCTTGTGATCTGTTGGAGGATGTATTTCCTTCCTCATCACAGTATGGTTCTACATCAGCACTTCTTGACAATGAAGACCTAGAGTTTTGACGATTGTATCTCAGGATTCACTATCATTATTGGTGAATTCCTTTGCTTCAGTTGTCGATTATCACCTATTGATTGACAATCTGTTGAATCTGCTCCATGTTCGACTTCAATAACATCTATTCACATTGATTGGATTGTACTGGTTCTATGGGATTGTTTATGAAGACCTTAGTTTCACATTCATGGAATAAGTTGTGCAAGATTATGTTGTGGTTACCTACACAGCTTCCAGATCTTTGAAGACTCATCAGTATTGTATATTGTGGCTTCGATCCACCTTTGTAATATACGTGGTCTTGTACCCATACTATATGATGTACTCAAATATTGTAAAGGAGCTAGTGTTCGAGTATATTGAACATAGCATCCTCAAATATGACTTTGTATATGACATTATTATGTATTTGTTTCAGGTACTACCTCTGCTCCATTGGAATTTTGAGTTCTCCAAAGATAATGATTATAATCTATTTCAGCCATTGCTTCCCTCTGACCTCACACATTAGGGGGCATCTGTTATCAACCCAAATGGCACTTCTCTATCCGAGTGTTGACTTTCCATATGTTGGTACACAAAAGAACACTATAGGATTGAAATTTGTCTAAACACTATAGATGGGCATGACATGAGATGCATTTACCCTTTGACCAGCTTGCCATTTTAATATTTTATGTGTTGATTGACGTACGCGACTATCTCCACTAAAACTTACGTACATACACGACTATATCTTTTGACAACCCACGTACTATACGCGACTATTATCATTGCAACCCGCGTACAGATCTGTATGCAGGTTTCCCTTAAAGTAACTCACATGTCATACAAGGGTTGCCTATATCAGTAGTTGTGTACACATCTATTCGACATTAAAAAATATTAAACATGATTAATGAAAATTAGTTGATCCTTAATCATTAACCATCTCAACTATCTCAACCTCCTCAACCTTCAAAACTGCTCTATTTCCCAAATTATAAATAGAGTCCTTCGGGAGGGCATTAATAGAATGAATCTTGGAGAGCAAAGTTATGCTGGTGGTATATTTTCAGAAGTCTTTGGAGCAACAGAACTTAGATTCCTTTGGTTGCAGAGGAGTCCTTGTTTCAGGCATTGGCTTGTAAACTTATCTCATTCACTAATTGTTAATAAAGAGAATTCTTCTTCCAACTTTGTGTTGAGTCTCTTTCATGTATCACGGTTGATAAATATATTTGATTAACCACTATATATGTTGTTTATATAACCTGTCATATATGCATGTATAAGTTTGTACTTGGAGAATTTTCTCTTTGCAGGTGAAGGAGGTGCATCCCTGAAAGCTTTGGAGAGAAGCAGAGCGGGAGAAGACAAAGCTTGGATCAACCGTCGATAATCGGGTGAGTCCAACATCTCTTCCTATTTCCTTTCTATACTTTAAAGCTGATTGTCTGCAAGTTTTAGAAGTATGTTGGTAACCCCAGACCCTAGGTTGCAAGGGTGTTTATTTGTGAACAATAGTTAGTACCTTCTACACCAGTTGAGACCCTTCATATTTTCACTACTCCACTGTCTTGTCAAAAAATAAAAACTGAGACCCCTGGTAAAACTCCCTTATTTTAGTTTAAACCTCATAAGCCATTTTTTCAGCTAAGTTCAAGCAAAGTTAGTCAGCATTTTTCTTCATCAAACCAAAGTAGCTTCAAGATGGCATCACAATAGCCTATTGACATGATGGATCGAATGGTAGCTGCTAGATATGATCCCTTAGTCCTTCCCTAGCCCCTAAATGCTTTCCCTATAGGAGATCATCAGAAATACCTTCCTAGGTTTAATGGTCTGGGTGAGACTACTGTTGAAGAACATTGGGATGCATTTCTAAGCTATGTGGACAATCAGAACATCAAAGATAAAGATGTGTGGATGAGGATGTTTGTTCAGAGTTTAGATGGGGAGGTAAGGAGATGGTTTTGAGAATTACCAACTAATTCAATAAATCTTATAGAAGAACTACAAGATGTGTTTATGAGTCAATGGAGGGACACAAAGGACCATACTTATTACATCACATAGTTTGGAGCTTTGAAAAGGAAAAAATATGAAACTATAGCAGACTTCTCAAAATGTTTTAATAAGATGTATGGTAGGATCCCAATTGAAATTAAGCCTTCTGAAACCTCAGCTAAGTTAACATATGCCAATTCCTTTGATCATGAGTTTTCCTTGCATCTAAGAGAAAGAAGGCCAGTGACTTTATTGAACATGCAGAAAGATGTGTTGGAGGTGGAATAAAAAAATTTAGCTTCGAATAGGCTTAAAGAACATTCAGATCATCAGGTGTATGACTGAAAGGGTAAAAAGGAAATGATCCCACCAACTTATACATCACAGACAACAGAGAGTAAAATAGATGAGATGACTAAGTTGGTTCGAACTTTAACTGCAAAACTAAATAAGTTGGAATTAGATAAAAAAACAAATAAACCTACCCAAGAAGGAGAAATAAATCCTAATCAGTTTAGGCATCCATTTGCTCCTAGATTCATCCCTAGAGAAAGAAGAAACAATGACATTCAGAGGGAAAGAAGGGAGAATGAAGATCAAAGAGCTCCTCCTCCACTCCAAATAATGTAACAAATGAAGGTGAAGAAGATGAAGATGTGCAGGAAGATTTGAATCAGGATATAAATTATTTTGGGGAGTTATTATCAGAGGGTTTCCTAATAGAATATGACTATCATAATTCTGAGTTTTTTTATTCACATATTTATCAAGAATAAATTGATTTTGGCCCTGAAGTTTCAGCTGGTATATGTCAATCTAAACCTAAGAAATATTATAACCTGAAGTCTGGACCAAAACAAGTTTCTCAGATTCCCAAAAAGAAGATAGATCTTCCTGCCAAGCAGTTACCTAATCAAACACAATAAAGGAGGCAAAATCATGGTGATCAAGACAAGGCTGCAGAGATTGAAGAAACGAACAAAAATGTGAAAACTTTTAATTTTGAGCATGAACTATGTAAGATCAAGATTCTAGTGCCATTAATTGAATTGATGAAGAATCCTTGTTATAGGAATCCTGCTTTAAAAATGTTAGGTTTACATGCTAGTTAGATACCTTCAGATATTGTGAATATCCAAGAAGAATGCCCTACAATCATTCTTGGTTTTACTTTGTCTGATAAGCTTGAAAATGATTCGAATTCTTCTCCACCTTTTTACGTAACCTTGACTATCCATGATTAAATGATTCATAATTTCCTATTAGATTCTGGAGCCTCTCATAACTTGATTCCTAAATCAGTCATGGAGGCACTTGGTTTGAGTATCACAAAGCCATACCATGATTTATATGCATTTGATTCTAGAGCTGTTAAGTTCCTAGGAGTGATTAAGGACCTTGTGGTAAATTTAAATCAATTACCCATGAAGAGTGTTATTATGGATGTGGTGGTTGTTGACATCACTCCTAGATTTGGTATGTTACTCTCAAGGTCTTGGGCAAAGAAAGTAGGTGGTACGTTGCAGATGGATTTATCATATGCTACTATTCCTGTATTTGGGGGAGAAAATAGAAGACTGTATATGGAATTACAATATGCTTATATTGTTATAGATGATAAAAACCCAACAAACCATCCCATTTATGCTATAGAGGAATATTTGGGGTCCTGTATGCTACATTTCAAAGATGAGGATACAAATGGCATGCTATGTGTAGAAAAGGAAGCACCAATCAAATGTAGTGTTGGGAAGAAAGCTGAGTTATGGTAGATGTACTTTGATGGCTCCTCATCCAAGGAAGGAGCAGAAGCTGGCATTGTTTTGATTTCCCCTGGTGGAGAGGTGATTAGTTTGATGTATAAGTTGTAATTTGTGAGTACTAATAACACAAAAGAGTACGAGGCATTAATACTTGGTTTAAGGTCTGTAAAGAACCTTGGGATTCAACAGATTTCTGTTTATGGTGACTCCGAACTAGTTGTCCAACAGGTAAAGGACAAATATCAGATAAAACAAGATTTGTTGAAGATATATAGAAACGAGGTATGAGATATGATTGTGTTGAGGCCTAGAAATTTGCAGGCAACAACAGCAAGGGATTCTCCCTAGTCAACGTTCCCAACTAGCCCATGACTATTTGGTGTAAGGAATCCGTCCGGTTTGCGGTCCGGCCACCGTAGGTCAAGTAACAAAAACAAAAGGTTTTACCGGTTGCGGCCCAATCCACCGTGTATATTTTTGTATTTTTGACTTAAGTATGATATGCATATGCCTAATTAACAATGTAGGGTGATAAAGATGCAAAGAGTAGTCACAATGTGATGCGCAGGTTCTTACCTCTCGTCTTAGAACTCACAAGCATCCAAATCATGCGAGAAAATAAATACTAACTAAAATATCTCTAGAGAGCTAGATTAATTCATGAGTAATGCAATACTGTTCATGTGTTATTGAAAATCACAGATAGTTGTTATTATAACCAAACATATAAACATGAATAAAGAATACATGATAAGATAGCTCATCAACAGTTAAAACTCCCATTACTCATAGTGGAAAACATCGTAAAGGTACTGAAGAACATTCAGACAAGAACATAGGTTCAGGAAGTTAGAACACTCTTACAGCTACTGAGACACAGTTGAAAATGAAATAGTTCACATCCAACATTGCTCATTTAATCGCATTGATACATTCCACATAGCACTTTCTCCAACAGGAAAAATTTGCAGTCTCTGGTTGCAAAACGAAATAGTTCCTCTTACAAGCATTAAGTTACAAGTTTTCCAGGGAAAAAGCCCCTCTCTGTTCTATCTTTTAGATATTTAAATTAAAACAGCAGACTGCTTGGGTTCCCCCAAATGTGTGACCTTTCGGTCCCATAAAACGTTTCATATTCCCATTTTACATTCTGTACGCATTCATGATTTGATCAGTTACTGATAGATCTTTGGGGTTTGTGCCTTTGTCGTTATTCATTTTTTCTTTAGCTTAGCTTGTCCTCTTTGCGATCCTGTCGGTTTTAGTTTGATCTTTGTCAAAACTGTCAAGATATGTCTTCGCGCCGTGGTCACCTCCACAGTCCCTTAAGTCCACCTGCGATTAATCAATGTGTATCATTTGTTGGGATTGCATTTTAAAACCAAAAAATAAAATCTATCAATCAAACGGCTGCTCAATGCGAAAGATCATGCATTGCATTACTGCTAACACGGCGGGGTAGACTTATCCACAGCCGCACAGGCGGGATTTTAATAGGCGATGGGAGTTGCGAAACACTTAACCATGTCAGAGTCAGAAGATTTAAGACCTAGGATGCGGGCAGGAAAACTTCAAATCAGAAATCAGAAAGACAACGACATCGGAAGCCGAGTGCTTCGCACAGCCGCAACGGCGGGAAGAAAAAGACTACGGACACGCGACCCGCATCGGTGACGGAGCGCTTTTCACTTCGGGTGCTTAGTTGGTTTGAGAGTCGCAACGGCGGGAGATCAAAAGGTTATAGCCATGCGACACGAATCAGAGGGCGGAGCGCTTTTCACTTCGGGTGCCTAGCTACTTTGGGAACTGCAACGGTGGAAGCAAAAAAGGACAATAGCCTCCGATCTAAGTGACAAAAACTTTAAATTTGGCAGCGATTTAAACTTTTTCACCTCTGAAACAACGTTTTGCAAAGGACAAAAAGGCCTAACCCATTTTCAACTCAGCAAAACAAACTCTAAATCTGCGATCCACAACAATTCCAAACGTGAGCAATTTCTGAAAACCAGGATGAAAGATAATCTTCAAAAAACCATCCAAAATTAAAGCATGACCAAAAGGTTCAAGGATCCAAATGATTAAAAACCACGCTAAATCATGAGGAGGGGACCAAAATTTAAGAAATTTGGGGAAAACAGTTGCAGCTGCAACAATTGGCGACTACTTGGTGAACCTAGATCTCTGGACAATTTCCTCCTTAAGTAACAGACTGTTTAGCAATAAAAACAATCATGTTGAATTCTTTTATATGTATGGATTTCCCAAATGGAAAATATATGAACTTTGAATCATTGAGGGTAGTCCAATTAGGAAAATGGAAACCAAGATTTTAAAGTCAAGATAACTCTTTCAAGGCCAGAAATATGAGTTTCATTTTTGCCTCTGTCTTCGGGTAGCTTCCAGCTTGGACACCACAGGATCGTAACATATGGTAAACAAAAATATTCATTTGTTCCTCATTCCCATGCCATTTTGTACCTTTGTTGTGTTTTTGGACTTTTTGTCCTTTTGAGTCCTCCTCGTGCCTTTCTTTCTGAATTTTTTATTCAGGATCCTCTATCCATAGTGTCCTTTTGTGTGAGAGATGTATGTAATTTTCAGCTCATGGATGGAGAGGAACTTTTGGCAATTTTATACTCATGTGATTTAGTACTTTGTTTTGATACATATTGCTTTCTTAGGAGTTTTGACTCTTCTTAGCCTTTTGGCTTTCAATTCTTGGCATGAGATCATTTATATATAATATATTGTTTACCCTGCTTCCTTCCATGGATATTTTGTTGTCACCCCCTAGGACATTTTAAGTGTGAGATGGATGGAGCCTCGAAATAGTATTCCGGACCTTTTAATCTTGAGTTACTTTACAGGGATTAAGCAGGACTTCAATGCGTTCATAGCCATTTAGGAAAACTGCTAAACTAGAAGAAATTCTAACAGGTAAAACCATAATACACAGTGTTGTAATCAAGGATTTTAGTTAGTCCAGAATTCTAATGCTCTCCATGCAACCAAAGCTTGCTTCTTTTATTGAAATCAAACAGAAAATCTAAACTAAAACAAACTAAACTTCATGACTCAAAGACTCAAAAAATGGCCAAGCCAGATTATTTATATACAAGATAGAAGAAAACAAATGAAACTTTAAGAAAAATAAGGCTTGAGAACTTAACCATTTACTGGTAAGTTCTCTTCCCACCCTTGCAGATATTGTAACTTATAAGTGGAAGGGCCATGTTTTTCCACAATCTGGAAAGGACCTACCCATAACTGCTGGAATTTCGTGTGTTTTCCTTTCTCATCATGGGGGTGATCCCACTTGAGAACTAAATCTCCCACCTCAAAGTCTTTTGTTCCTACCTTATGTTTGTCGAACCATCTCTTTATTACCTCTTGCTGCTGCTTAAAGCGCTCTCTGGCTTTAGATCGAGCCTCTTCTGCTTTCAGGAGGTTATATATCCTTATTTGCAAAACATCATCATCCGACCCTCTATATTCTTGAGCTACTATGGAGGAAGGTATCATGATATTGGGAGGGAGAATGGATTCTTTACCGTACACAAGGGTATACGGAGACACTCCTATCGAAGACTTGGGGGTGACTCTATCAGCCCAAAGGGAATTTGGTAGCACTGAGTGCCAACTCCTCTGGTTTTCTATTACAGTCTTCTTTAAAATTCTAATCAGATTTTTGTTGGTGGATTCAGCCAAGCCATTCCCTTGTGGACAGTAGTTAGCAGAATAATGTAACTTTATTCCTTTCTCATGAGTGAAAGCAGTTAATTTAATCGATCAAAAGTAAATAGCATTATCAAAAACTACAGAAACTGGAACTCCAAACCTGGTCATGATATGGTCCTGCAGGAAGCTGATAACCGCGTCCTCATTTATTTTGCGCAACGGGATGGCTTCGACCCAGCGAGTGAAGTAATCAGGTGCGGTCAGAATATACTTGTGTTGCAGGGAAGAGTTTGGCTTTATCCTCCCAATAATATCCAACCCCCATTGCTCAAATGGCTTCGTGATCATCACAGGTTTCAGTGGTGCGGCTGCTTTAGGTTGTCTTCCACTACACCTTTCGCAAATATCGCACTTCCTAACATGTGCATGTGCATCTTTGAAGAGCGTAGGCCAATAGTAGCCAGCTCTGAGAATTTTGTGAGCTGTAGTATTTCCTAAATAATGTCCCCCAGCAGGCCCATCATGCAAATCTGTCATCACTTTCTTTGCATCTTCTTTCTCTAGGCATCTAAGAAGAATTCTGTCGTAATTTTTTCTGAATAATATTCCTTCAACAATTTGATAGGAAGTTGATTTAAGACGCAGCGCTCTTGTTTGCTTAGAATTCCAATGTTCTGGTAACAATCCTGCCTACAGGTAATGCACGAGGTCCCTATACCAATAATCGGGGGTTGTGAACAAAGGACATACATCCGTCAAATGTAATTCAGCCTCGTCTTCCCAGGCGTGTTCGTCATTGTCCCCATTTTCAGTCACCAGTTTGCACAAACCTTGCCCTTTGACTATGGAAGCTGGCTTGAATTCGAGGTCATGCTCTTGAAGAGCTGTTACCCAATTGCCCCTTCTTTCTCCTAACTCTTTCTGTACAAAAAGGGACCTCACAGCTAGGTATGGGACGATCACCTTGGTTCAATTTTTTAATATGTAGGGCCTGAATTGTTTCACTGCTTTGAATACTGCATAAGCTTGTTTATCAATCACTGGGTAATTTAATTCGGCCTCTTGTAGACCAGTGCTCATGAAAGATATTGGGAATTCATCCCCACCATCTTCTTTTTGAGTAAGCACAGCTGCTAGCGAATCATCGGATGCAAAAGTATATAGAATAAAATCTTTGTCAAAATCTGGGCTTTTCAGGGAGGGTGCGTGTGCAACAGTAGTTTTTATTTTGCTGAATGCATTCTTCTCAATCTCAGTCCACTTGAATTGTGCATTTTGCTTCACCATCTGCTGCAGAGGCTTGACAATCTGAGCGAAATCAGGCACAAATCTTCGCACGAAGTTTATTGTTCCCATAAATGATTGCATCCCTTTTTTATTATGGGGCAAGGGAATCTATTCAATGGCTTTGATCCTTTCCTGATTGATAAAGATTCCCTTCTTTGAAACTATGTGACCAAGCAGCTTACCCTCCGTAACAACAAACACACATTTTTTGGGATTGAGTGAGATGCCATATTTCCGACAGCGTTCAAAAATATGCCTTAGATGGAACGTGTGTTCTCCTCTCTTCTTTGAGAATATTGTAATATCATTGAGGTATATCACCACACTACGTCCAATCAAACCGCGGAAGGCTATGTCCATAGCCCTCTAGAATGTGGCTCCAGCGTTTATAAGCCCAAAGGGCATTCTTCTATAAGCAAAAGTTCCCCATTTGGTCCTGAATGTTGTCTTCAACCTGTCTTCTTCAGCTACTAATACTTGATTGTAGCCCGAGAATCCGTCTAGTAAAGAAAATAGTTCAGACCCTGAGACCATTTGTAGCAGTTGCTCCATGGGTGGAACAGGATAGTTATCTTTGTCCAAAGCACGGTTTAAATTCCTGAAATCCACGCATAGCCTGATTTCTCCAGTTTTTTTCTTTACTGGCACCAGATTTGAGACCCACTCAGAGTGTCTAACCTTAAAAATGATTATGGCATCCAATAATTTCTTAACTTCATTCTGATTCAGCGGCTCCAATTTTGGGTGCATTTTTCTTGAAGGTTGCTGATACGGTTTGATGCTAGCTTTGATGGGGATAACATGCTTGATGATGTTGGTGTCATATGTTTTCAAATCTGCGTATGTCTAGGAGAAAACATCTTTATATTGTTTAAACAGACTGACAAACTTATCTCTTTCTGCTGGTGAACAACATTTGCCAAGATTCACATATTTAGGATTTGTCTCAGTCCCTAAATTTATCAGCTCGAACTGTAGAGATGAGCTATGAGTCTTCACGTTGGCTGGTCTTCTGAACTTTTCATTTAAATCGAACATTCTTTCTAACGTTCTGACTCCTTTAGGGATGAAATTATCATACTTCATCTCGGCCTGATGTTCTTCATCATCTATAATTGATCCTTTAAATACCTCGTCATTTGTTAAGCATTCTATAATTTGCTGATCGTCATCGAATACTCATAGGTTGGTAATCATATCAGGTACCGAGGGCCTGAATAGTAATTCAACAGAGCATTGATTATTAGTAGGTACGAGCCTAGCGACTGATGTGGCCAACAAGTCAGCTGCTACATTTTTAAGTCTTGGAATTGAAACAATATTAAATGCGTTAAAACATTTGAGAAGATCCCATACCTCATTTTGATAAGCTTTTAGGTGAGGGGAAACACAATGTATTTGATTCCGGATCTATTTAACAATTATTTCAGAATCTCCAAAAACTTTTAGATTACTTACCTTTAATTCGATTGCTTTCTTCAAACCTTGCACCAATGCTTCATACTCAGCCGTATTATTCGTACATTCAAACTCTAATCTACATGAAAGAAAATGTTTATTATTTTTGGGGTCAATCAGGACACAGTCAGCCCCTGACCCTTCTAACGTCTTAGAGCCATCAAAAAACAAAGTCCAGAAATCGCTACCTACTGCATGAGAATCTATTCCTACTGCTAAGTCTACTATTTTACAGTCGATTTCATCAACCTGTGAGAATCAAAGGAGATCAGGCTGGGTGTCTACCGTGTTGCTGGCTTCTTCTTCTTGGTAATTTCCTGGTTCCAACTCAATAAAATAATTTCCCAACACAGAATCTACTGGTTCATTCTTCTCCTCAAGTCGAGTAACGTTGTGTTTCATGTGAGGCTCCCTCAAAATCTTAATTTGGTTTAGACTTCCTTTATATGGTAGCCACAGATGTGACCAATCATAGGAAAAATATCCGTTTAGTTTTGTTGACCAATCTCTGCTAAGGACAAGCCCATAATCATCTAGTATATTGGCCACCACGATATCAATGACTTGGCACACTTTATCATTTGTCAACAGGCGTACTAGGACATCCTCCATCTCACCAATTACCCTTACATCCGTCTTGTCCAATTGAACAACCCTCCACATGGATGGCTTAGGCTACCCATTTATCTTTTTACAGACTGATATTGGCATGACATTAACCGATGCCCCTGAGTCTACCAGGAAATTATGTACGTTGTGATTAAAAATTTCAAAAGTGAGGAGGAAAGGTCGATGTTTACTCTTAGACTTACCTCCAATGCTGGTTTCTCTGATTTCTTCTTCTTCTTTAGGCCGATTATTAGCAGGCAGCCTCTCATCCGATGCTTCCAACACTTTCAATAGTCTTTCCTTTTGCTGCAGCACTTTACACATTTCAAATAGTGAAACATTCGCCTTTACCTTCTCTATATCTTCCACAATGTCATAATCCATCTGCGGTTCAATGGGATACGGTTTATCAGCATTCATCTTTTCTTCATTGGG
Organism: Pseudotsuga menziesii; assembly: GCA_001517045.1. Taxonomy (NCBI): domain Eukaryota; kingdom Viridiplantae; phylum Streptophyta; class Pinopsida; order Pinales; family Pinaceae; genus Pseudotsuga; species Pseudotsuga menziesii. The sequence continues at coordinate 146,546 of LPNX010254975.1, read as the reverse complement.
CTTGGCCAGTGTATCATTCTGCCTAGGATCTTGGCTGGTAATGGTGAATTCGGGAATTTTATCAGCTGCGGAATTATTTTGAAATTTCTTAACATTTTTCTGCAGCCTTTTGATCTTTGGGAGTATGAGACTGTCTTCTTTAATCAACCCTTGGATCCTTGTTGTTATGTTGGTTTCCATGACGTCCTTGTAGCCTTGATTCTTTTCTTCTTCAGCATCAAATAACGAAACAGAATTCCACAAAACCATGGTTTCCTCTTCTTGTTCCTTCGTTGAAGTGGTACTCTCTTTTCTTTCTTCATCTCCATCTTCTGTTAATTTAGAGTCCAACAGCTGATTCATAACCAACGTCACCGAGTTTATCCATTGAGGACAATTCTTTTCAGAGTGTGGTTGCTGATGGAAAGTGCAGAAATTGTCCATGCCTACCTCTGTTAAATTCATAGATGCAGAATTGTGTGGAGGAGGTTGGGACTGATTGTTATCCTCTCTTTTCTTGTAATAGGGTTTGTAGAACTTTTGATTTTCCTTCTCTTTCTCCAAGTCTATGATCTTGTTAGAAATCTTCTGCATCATCTTTTCCATACTCTCAAAATCTGGTGATTTCTCTTCCTTAGGCTTAGTAAACAATAAGGATTTCCTTCCCACACCTTTCTCTCCTGACTGTTTGGGATAATCTTCGATACTTTCTCTTTTAGCCTCCACTATTTCTGCCTCTTCATAGGTTTCCGCCAAAGTAGGCTTGGCCCTTATTTTGGAAAACATGGCCAACTCAGGGCCTAAAGCTGAAGTATAATATTCAATCAGGACCTTGTCTGAAGGTTTGTCAGCTTCAGAAAAATTCTTGAGGTATGCTGCAAATCTTTGAGTAAAGTTGTGCACCTTCTCCTTTCTCTCTTTCTTCAAGGCGCATAGTCCTTTCATGAGGGATGCATGAGTCTTTTGAGTCGCATACTTGCTTCTGAAAATTCTCTCGAAGGTATCCCAATCAGGGATAGAGTTTGCAGGCAACCCAAAATACCATGATGCTGCAGCTCCTTTAAGGGTGTGTGGAAAAATTCTGCAAACTACATCCTCATACTCCCCCGCCCTTAACCCTTCTATGGCCAAGTAAAAACTTTGCAGGTGGTCATATACTAGTATCTTCTCACTTGGGTCGAATTTGGGTAGCATCTTCTCAAAGGCTTGAGGTAAATCATGTAATGGAGGTGTTAGATTTAAAGGTGATCTGGCTCTCTAGGCAGGTGGTGGATTCGGTGGGTTTGGTGGTGGATTGGTGTTAACGCCTGCCATGAGTCTGGGTGGAGAGTGAGGAGGTGAGAAAATAGGAGTGTGAGCAGGAGAGCTGTGAGGAGTATCTAGTCCTTCTTGATTCAAAGGCAGTACAACTTCCTGTAAGGCTGTTTCCACAAGTTCTTCCCAATCCCCAACCAACACTGAGTCTTCCAATATAGGACGATATTTTCTTTTATATTCTCTTCTGGGAAATTCAGGGATGATTGGAAATCCTCCAATATTCTTCACATATGCCCTGGTGTGTCTTCTCAGGTTATTAACAACCTCATTGTCAATATAAAACAAATGTTCTCTACTCCTTTCTTCTGGAATTGGATTATGAAGCCCACTACTTTCAGAACTGTTACTGGTGGAATAATCTCGAGAAAATGGGTTTCCTCGGCTAGCCATGCACTGGCGGCCCTCCTTCTAGCGCTAGAAACTGTTGAGGCCTGGAAATTCACAAGCAACAACAGCAAGGGATTCTCCCCAGTCAACGTTCCCAACTAGCCCGTGACTGTTTGGTGTAGGGAATCCATCCGGTTTGCGGTCCGGCCACCATAGGTCAAGTAACAAAAACAAAAGGTTTTACCGGTTGCGGCCCGGTCCACCATGTATATTTTTGTATTTTTGACTTAAGTATGATATCCATATTCCTAATTAACAATGCAGGGTGATAAAGATGCAAATATTAGTCACAATGTGATGCGCAGGTTCTTACCTCTTGTCTTAGAACTCACAAGCATCCAAATCATGCGAGAAAATAAATACTAACTAAACTATCTCTAGAGAGTTGGATTAATTCATGAGTAATGCAATACTGTTCATGTGTTATGGCAAATCACAGATAGCTGTTCTTATAACCAAACATATAAACATGAATAAATAATACATGATAAGATAGCTCATCAACAGTTAAAACTCCCATTACTCATAGTGGAAAACATCGTAAAGGTACTGAAGAACATTCAGACAAGAACATAGGTTCAGGAAGTTAGAACTCTCTTACAGCTACTGAGACACAGTTGAAAACGAAATAGTTCACATCCAACATTGATTATTTAATCACATTGATACATTCCACATAGCACTTTCTCCAACAGGCAAAATTTGCAGTCTTTGGTTGTAAAATGAAATAGTTCCTCTTACAAGCATTAAGTTACAAGTTTTCCAGGGAAAAATCCCCTCTCTGTTCTAACTTTCAGATATTTAAATTAAAACAGCAGACTGCTTGGGTTCCCCCAAACGTGTGACCTTTCGGTCCCATAAAACGTTTCATATTCCCATTTTACATTCTGTATGCATTCATGATTTGATCAGTTACTGATAGATCTTTCAGGTTTGTGCCTTTTTTGTTATTCATTTTGTCTTTAGCTTAGCTTGTCCTCTTTGCGATCCTGCCGGTTTCAGTTTGATCTTTGTCAAAACTGTTAAGATATGTCTTCGCGCCGTGGTCACCTCCACAGTCCCTTAAGTCCACCTACAATTAATCAATGTGTATCATTCGTTGGGATTGCATTTTAAAACCAAACGTTAAAATCTATCAATCAAACGGCTGCTCAACGAGAAAGATCATGCGTTGCATTACTGCTAACACGGTGGGGTAGACTTATCCACAGCCGCACAAGCGGGCTTTTAACAGGCGATGGGCGCTGCGAAACACTTAAGCACGTCAGAGTTGGAAGAGTTAAGACCTAGGATGCGGGCGGGAAAACTTCAAATCGGAAATCGGAAAGACAACGACATCGAAAGCCAAGTGCTTCGCACAGCCGCAACGGTGGGGAGAAAAAGACTACAGACACGCGACCCACATCGGCGACGGAGCGCTTTTCACTTCGGGTGCTTAGCTGGTTTGAGAGCCGCAATGACGGGAGATCAAAAGGTTATAGCCATGCGACACGAATCGGAGGGCAGAGCGCTTTTCACTTCGGGTGCCTAGCTACTTTGGGAGCCGCAACAGCGGAAGAAAAAAAGGACAACAACCTCCGATCTAAGTGACAAAAACTTTAAATTTTGCAGCGATTTAAACTGTTTCTCCTCTGAAACAACGTTTTGCAAAGGACAAAAAGGCCTGACCCATTTTCAACTCAGCAAAACAAACTCTAAATCTGTGATCTACAACAATTCCAAACATGATCAATTTCTGAAAACCAGGACGAAAGATAATCTTCAAAAAACTATCCAAAATTAAAGCACGACTAAAAGGTTCAAGGATCCAAATGATTAAAAACCACGCTAAATCATGAGGAGGGGACCAAAATTTAAGAAATTTGGGGAAAACAGTTGCAGCTGCAACAGATTGATAATTTATTCATAGCATTCAATATTTCTTTCATTCCCAGGGATCATAATCAAAAAACAGATTCACTTGCTTTGGTAGCCACACACTTTAAAATTCCAAAATATACCCAGTTAAAATATCCAATCGAAGTCAGATATAGGCCTTCTGTACTAGACACTATTAGACAGTGGAGATTTTTTGAAGATGATTTGGAAATAAAAATATTCTTAGAGTTAACTAGAGAGTTTTCCAATTCACTGATTGATCAATACCAGGATGATGAAGTTGATAATACTGCTGAATATTCATAAAATACAATTGATGAGCATCAAATTATTGATTTGAAGGGAAAATTTATTCCTAAAGGTTTGGTTCCCCTGGAGAGGCTCTTTTCTAAATATGATACTCTGTTAAATCCAACCATGCAGTCCTCATAGGAGAACATTATAAATTGTAACATTGGTACGGAAGAGAAGCCCAAGATTGTGAAAATTTCCAAATCTCTCTCAGTTGAGAAAAGGAACAGGTATATCAAATTATTGAAAGAGTTTGTTGACATATTTGCTTGGTCTTATGAATATTTAAGAACTTATGATACCAGTGTTATTCAACATGAGGTTCCTTTGAATCCAAATGTGAAACCTTTCAGACAAACATTTAGAAGAATTAACCCATCTTTATTTCTAGTTATAGAAAAAGAAGTTAAGAAAATATTGGATGCGAATATAATTCTTCCACTCAAATATTCATCATGGGTGGAAAATTTAGTTCCTGTACGAAAAAATGGAGAGATAAGGTTGTGTGTGTATTTTCATAATTTGAACAGAGCTTCGCTGAAGGATAATTATCCATTTCCTAAGATTGAGCAAATTTTGCAGAAAGTGGTGGGTGCCCAGAGAATTTCAATGGTTGATGGATTCTTAGGTTACAATCAAATTGTTATGCATCTAGATGATATATAGGGAGAAAACAAATTTCACTACCCTTTGGGGTACATTTATGTATGACAAGATTCCATTTGGTTTGATGAATGTTGGTGCAACTTTTGAAAGAAGTATGGATATAGATTTTGTGGGAGAAAAAGAAAAATTTGTAGTAATTTATCTGGATGATATCATCATGTTTTCTCAATCTAATGAAGAGCATTTAAACATCTCAAACAAACTTTTTTGAAATGTAGGAAGTTTAGATTGTGATTAAATTCTAAGAAGTCCCATTTCGCTGTTCAGGAGGGTAAATTTTGGTACATCTAGTTTCAGTCGATGGAATTAGGATGGATCCTGAAAGAGTCAAGGCTATTTTGAAAATGATTCTTCCAAGAAGTAAGAAAGATGTCCAGTCATTCATTGGAAAAATCAAATTTCTGAGATGGTTCATTCCAAATTTTGCTAAAATAATAAAACAAATAACATCTATGATAAGGAAAGATTTGACAAGAAGGTAAAGGAGGATACTTTTTCTTTTGGAGACATGGTGCTCAGATGGGATGTTAGAAAAGAGTAGAAGGGTAAGAATGGAAAATTTCATAATTTATGGCTTGGTCCTTTTATAATTTCAAATATTTTGGAAAATAATACCTTCATACTGCAGACTCTAGAAGGTGAAGAATTGTCCAATCCAGTGAATGGATGATTCCTCAAATATTTTTACAGTTACTGAAGGTGAAAGAAATTTCACTCATTGTACATACCGGTGTGAGAAAGATGGAATAAAGACTCCACTTTCCCAATGGAAGTTTGCAAAATAACAGAGAAGTTTCAATTTAGATTGCAGAAGGAACTGGTCTACAGGTTCTTGAAACCTCACAAGGAGGCTTTCATCCCTCAGCAGGAGCCAAATGTTAACACTGAAAATTGTTCTTAGTCTCTGTGTGTTTTTTTCTCAAATGTTTATTCCTTATTTACTTCTCATTTTGATCTTGTTTTAGACTTTTATGATTTTAAATGCCTTTTTATTTTATAGGTTATAGTTTTGCTTTAATTTATTTCTTTTCTTTCTTAAGTTTTCGTTTGAATGGCTTATTAAGTATTATATATCTTTCAAAGTCTACAAATGCTGATTTAAATTCATTCCAAGGCTTATATCCAAATTCTAACCCTTATTTTGAGTTTCTTTGTCAAATATTTAATGATGAGATATTCTTGTAGCGCAAAATACAAGATCTATACACTGGAGCATTGCAGGAATCATGAATAATTGGAAAGAGTAGTTGATTGATGATATAGCATGGTCCGTTACAGTCGAGGATGTTAGGAGGTTTTCAAACACCTGTTTAATATATCATGACACTTGTACAAAAGCCTTGTTCAATATATCATGACAAATGTATAAATCTGTGTGAATATCATTGAGGAAATCATGGATTTGAACTGCCACGATTTCTAGTTTGGGGTTATGAATCTCACGGCCGTAGACACGTAGTTCAAAGATTCTTGAATTTTCCCAAATAAGTGAATAAGCCAAGTTACAGTATAGATATGCAGAAGAGTGTAAAGATTAACAGGTTCGAGCCTATAGAAACCAGTTGGGCCACGAAATTTCCAGAATGTGCAGCGTTGTTTAGAGCAGCAGGGTGGTTTAGTTTTTTCGAGAAGATCACTGGTTTTAATCTTGAAGTTTCACATCATTTTTCCCATAATATCATCAATGGTGCTATAGCATTTAATACTCTCAAGTTCGAGCCAACAGAGGATTTAATAGCTGAAGCCACCAGTATCTCGATAGATGGAGAATCCTGGTTCAAGAATACTCCTTTCAGTTTCGACCCTAATGATTTCTTATTGCTAGGAAACAAAACCTTAGACTAGAGCAAAGGGGTTCACTTAGAAAAATTTAAGCCAGAGTGGATAGAAGAAATTGGTATTATACAGAGCTATATCACATGCGATGGTAGGTTCGCATCAGTGTTTAAATATCATGTTACATTTTTATAGCATTTGAATCAACAATCTAGGATGAATTTGCTTTTCTTTCTTTTAAAAAGTCTCCAAAATATGTTGAATAGAATAAAGGGACATTTTGACCATATAACCCAGTTGGTATTTCATCATGGTTTGATCAAATTGATCATTTGTATAGTTTTACAGAAGAAAAATAGAAGCCTAGACCACTTCTTATTTTGGTCAGGCTTTACCAATGAACAAGGTGATCATGTAAAGAAAAGCTTGACCAATAAAAATTTTGGTTTTGTTAAAAGATTTAAAAAAGATGTGATTGAATATTTAGTGCAATACAACCTTCAAAAATAAAGTTCATGTCAAAGATTCAGAGATCCTGGTAATGACGATCAAGGAAAAGCGTTGGAAGATGAACAAGAACACGTTTTGGAGGATGAAAAAATGGAGAAGACACTTGATTTGAATCCTGACGAAGACATTAGTTCAACAAAATGGAATCGGGATTATATATGTGTACAAGAAAGCTCAACTATAGTTTCTTTTGCAGCTAATTCGAAGGGTAATATTTTGCAAGTTCCATATTTAAAGGTAGAGAAGAAATCTCTTATGTAGCTGGAAAGATAGAAATGGAGGCCAAAGACCAGAGCTACACATAAGCTCATATTAAATATGAAAAGAATTTTAAATCCTAAATTGAAAAATGAGAAGATTACAGTCATTCAAGATTCTTCAAGTGAGGAGAATAATGAAAGTGAAAATAATTTGAGCCCACAACAAAATTACATTCAAGAAGATCATTTAATATCACCAGAACTAGTTCAAGAAAACAATAAAGTCTTAGAAGAGTAGGTTACTCCCATTTTAGAACATGGTATGAATTCAGGAGTCTCATTTGCAGAGGAAGCAATGAAGGATAGGCAGGAGGAAGATTTGATTTTTAAGAAGCTAAATATTCCATGGTTTTCAAACCAGGATTCGACATTGCCTGGAGAGGTGCATATGGATTCTAAAGTTGAAAATATTAGAAAAGGTCTGCAATAACATAAGTCACAAATTTTTTTTCTTAATGAATCTAATGAGAGGCTGGTAATTACAAATAGGAGATTAAGAGAGGACTTGGAAGATATTAATGCACATTACCAAGAACTAATAACAGTGTCGAAAGAAGCATTGAAGAGGAAGAGATAAATACAGAATCAAGATGAAGATTTAACCAAGCAAATTCAAAATTTAAACAAGCATAATGAAATGTTATCAAACAGAGTTAAAAGTATAGAGACAGAGCAGGAACGAGATAAGAAGCAGTCTCATGCATTGGAAGGGATTGCCATGTTAGCAGAAGCAGCCAAGCAGTTATAACCGTCACTTAATGTTTAGCTGTTCAAGTATTTTATTTTGTTATGATGTATATAGTAGTTAATATTATGTTGTATTTAAATATTCGAAATTATTTGATAACTACTTATTTAACTATCTCGATATTAGACCTAAAAGACAGTTATGAAAATGCTCTATGTTGTAAAGGATAAAAGGAGAAAAGTTTAGTGGAGTAGGGTTCGATTTTTGTTTCAAGAAGGGATATAGAGCTAAGGATTTTGGATGTATATGTAGATTGATACACATGACTCTCATGTAAGATTTTGAAGAATGATACTGATTTATATATACAATATAAGCCACTATATCTGATTTATTGATTTTGTTTATGTCCAGTTTGATAACTCAGCTTATGATTTCATTTCTTGATTATGGTTTTATTCATGTGAATGCTCATATGTTGTGGACAAAACTAGTACTATGATATGATTGTTTATAGTTTAAATTTATCATTAAAACCTTTGTGTCTCATTTATTTGATTTCTTTATGATTTAGTTCTTGTATTAGTTTGATATTTGATTACCTTCTTGTGAATGAAAGCTTCAAACCAAAAAATTAAAAAAACAATTCCCATTTTCTTTTAGTTGTTTTGAGATTGTGCTAGCTTGTTCCCTTTGTAGTCTAGGGACAATTTCTAGCAAAAATAGTATCAGAACCTTCTCAGGAAGGTTTCATGTTTGTTTCTCTCCATTGAACATCAGAAGCAGCTGGGTTTCAACAAAAGTCCCCTATGATGATTTGCTTCGTCTGAACTTATTCAGAGTGGTGGAGAGGGAGTGACAAATCCTGAAAAAAAATTTATGTCGAGAGGAAAAGCATGATTCTAAAATATTTCAAATGTCTTAGTGTTTTGTAGTGAAAATATACAGGTTTTGCATAACTTGTGTGAAGTTTTTTGATCTTTCAGCCAGAGAATTATGGATTCTCAATATCCTACACCACTGATCCTTATAACTTCCAATTATCTTAATTGGAGGATTGATATGCATTTGTCCTTATTCAAGCATGGCTACCTTAGGATAATACTTGGAAGGGTGGCTGAGCCCCATCATCCAGTCGAAAAGAACAAGTTTCTGAACCGCTTAGATGAAGCCTTCGGTTATCTATGCACTCATATATCCAGAGATCTCCTCTTCCACCTTGAATGTTTGGAGACTCCCAGAGAATCCTGGGAGAAGCTTGAAGACTTGTTTGGAAAACAAGATGAGATTCAGGGATACCTCCTGGAGAATGAGATGGTAGCCTTACATCCCAACATTTTCGATACTATTGAGCAATTCTTTACTAAATTCAATTATCTTTCACTTCAATGCAGACATTGCAGAATAGATAGGAAGGATGAGCAAAATTTTCTCTCCATACTCAGCAAACTAGGTTTTGAGTATTTTGTTTTTTTTTCTATATTTCATTCCAAGCGGGAAAGCTTCCCCGGATGGAAAATTCCTTCACTTGATTCCTTTTTCGAGTCCTTAATCAAGGATCAAGAAAAGTTGATTCGAATGGGAGTCATCAATACCTCCAAAGATTAGGCTCTGTTAGTTACTAACTCTAGCAAAGCGCAAGCCAAAGGGAAATCAAAGAAGAAGGATCCCAAAGTAGCTGATTCAAATCCCAAATAGAATCAGCAGAATTTTGAAGGAGCCCCTGGCTCTAAGAAAAAGAAGAAGTTCGAAAAGAAAAAGTGTCCCTATTGTATGAGGGTTTTCATCCAGAAGACTCGTGCATGAAGAAGACCCTCGACCAGATGAAATATCTATGTGTTTAGAAAAATATTTCCCTTCCACAAGGTGCAGATATGTTTGATGATGAATAGAAGACTGAAGAAGATGAGATATTCTTGCATGAAATCCTCTCTCTGTCGAAGGCTTATTTGACTGATTCTAGAGCATCCAACCACATCGTTGCCTCTAGGAAATCCTTCATCACTTTCCCTCTATTAGGAGGACCTATCAATCATATGGGAGATGAATCTAAAATCCCATATGTTGAGAGAGATTCACATAAAATCCAGCATGATGATTTCATGCCCCGTCCTACAGAAAAGCAAATTGTTGAAGATGAAGAAGAAGCAGAATTTTCCCTACAGTCAATTCGAATTGAAGAAAGTCTCATTGGAGTGACTCCTTTTCATGCTGCTCCAGAAGTGTATGAGATCTCTAATATCTCATATCCTCACATGTATGATCCATAAAAAGAAATTTGAATCTCTATTTTTGAAGAAAAACACTCCTTCTATTCTTTGCAAAAATTCTCCAGTGATTATTTAAATTTTGTGCATAGTTTACAGGCGATTGTTTCAGAAAAGGTAGAGGAATTTGATTTATCTATATCTAATAATGTTGCTAGTGTGCAGATAAGTAATACCAAGGATATTATGGAAATAATATCATATTATAGGATTGATACATTCACTCTCATTAATCTAGAGCTTCCAGTAAATTCCTACAAAATTGCATGCACCAAAATCAGAATTTTGAAGAAGGAGAAAATTGTGCATCTACCATATTGGTGGAGCACAGTTTTGGATCTGATATGAACATTTTTGGATCTGATTTATTTTATGATCTGATAATATGTGGTTCATTTTTTAATATTCAATAGCCTCTAGTCATGCTTGTAGCTGGTTTCATCAATTTTGTTGTGACAAATCAAGTACCGCAAGTCTCACTAAATTTTGTTGTTGAGGATTCGATGTTAGTTCTCTCTCATGAGTTTGATGATATTAGATTTTGTGAATTATTGGTTATTTATGAAGAAATATAAGATTATGGATTTCAATCATTCGCTCTCCACAGTCCTAGAGCTTCTCTATCTTTGATCACATGCTCATCCCCTCACAGAACTAGTAAAGAGGAAGACATTTTGCATCCTCCTGGAAGGCTTGCTCCTAACAATTGGGGATGATTTTACCACTCATGGTTTGTTGTTAAAGGATGACATATATCATATTCTTGGGTTTTCCTCACATGGTTCGAATTATCAAGAAATTTTTCTCTCTCTTCAGTTGATTTTAGATGCTCTACATGGGTCGAGTTTTCACCATGCAACTGTTTATATTTCTGATTTAGTTGAGTACATTATTATTCTTCCAATGAGGAAGATTCCTCTAGAAATAAACACTTTTTTTGGATTCATAGGTTCACCTACACAGAAGAA
>LPNX010254975.1:66659-131125 GCA_001517045.1 Pseudotsuga menziesii | reverse complement strand
TGGTTGTCAAAGGACTTTCTTATTTCAACGATTCCATCAAACATGTGGATGGAATGGCCTTGCTGTCGAATCTCCACCAAGGACAGCAGGCTTCTCTGCAATTCTGGAAGATAGAGAACGTTCTTCAACAAGAAATCAGGAAATCCAGGCATCTTCAGTCGAATGATGCCCATTCCCTTTGGTTTAATACTTGACTTATCTGCAAAGTACACTATGCCATCTATTGATTCATTCAGTTCTTCAAAACAGTCTTTTCTAAATGTCATGTGTGATGTTGCACCAGTATCAAGCAGCCAACAATATTTATAAGATGAGAGAGAAGTCATTTCATTAAATCCAAGATGACAATGTGCAACAATACAAGAATCAGAAGATTTACTAGCATTTTGGTCATCTTTCTTCTGGTTGTGCTTGTCTTTGATGGAATCCCATGAAGCCCAACACTGATCTGATGTGTGCCCAGTCTTTCTGCAACGCTTGCACTGCAAATCTGATCTTTTGCTTCTGCCCCCTCTGCCTCTGAAATTTATTCTTCCTTGTCCTCTCTCTTTGCCGCAATCTCCCTTGGAAGGGTCTTTCGATTGGTCTTTGCCAGCTAGGGCAGCACCAATACTAGATGCCAAAGAGTGCATCTTTACAACTGTTAGTGTAATTTACAATAATGAGCTTGATATGACAAAGAGAAATAGAAAACAAATAATAACCTTGCAGGTCTATAGTCTCTGCCAAGGTGAATACAATGCAAGCTTCAGGTGAGCATACACAAGCTTCTTCAGTATAAAAATATTAATCACAGCAGCATTCCTTTTTATACAATATGTGGAGGCACCAGAAGCTAATATATTAGTGTACAAAGGATATAAGTGCACAAAAAATCAAGCACCAGACTCTATATAAGTGCACAAAAAATCAAGCACCAGACTATCACTATCGCAGCAACAATCTTCACATTCAGCTCCACGCAGCTCCACTCAGGCAGCTCTTCAACTTCGTCGTAGATGTGATATGCTGACAGGTATTATGCAGTCTTCAATATATGATATCGATCACATAAGAATGTCTCAAATCTCAGCCTCCATTACACTCTCAAATCGCAGCATGCATTATATCTGTCTTGCAGCATACAAGATAAAAGATAGGTTACAGCATAGGTCACAGCATCATCGTGGGTGATCCCACACGCACCGATAGGTCACTCAAAAGCACTGATAGGTCACAGCAGCATATATCACAAATTAGGGTTTGTGTATTTTCATAAATATTCTCATAAATCTGATGTGACTCTGTATTCAAACAATACTTAATTGTCGTTAATGAGCAGACACCATTTTCAAATCTTCTCATAAATAATGACCATTTTCAAAACTTCACAATAGCCTATCGCCAAAAAATAATCAATATATCATTTAATTTCTATTCAGAGCAATCTCCAATATTCAACGCAGGCATAATCAATATATCATTTAATTTCTATTCAGAGCAGTCTCCAATATTCAACGCAGGCATACGCAGCCTCCAATCTTCAACGCAGGCATACGCAGTCTTCAAGTCGCATTCTGCAAGCAGCTAGCTCAACGCAACATGTATGCAGTCTTCTCCACGCAGGTTCTGGCAGGTGCATAGCTTCACTGTGCTCAGGCTCTGGAGAAAAAAACTTGACTCTCCAACGTTCTCCAATACAGCACGCAGCACAAGATTACAACGCAACATATATTATTCTGACTGCAAATACAATAGAATGTACCGCGCAGTCATAGCGCATTTCTCCACGCAGCAAATAATACTTCAACTCAACGCAGCTCCTCACCATGTAATATCCAGAGCCAAGAGGTCACTCCAAAAAATGCAGCTCCACCAATATATGTAGTATACCAGTCTCCACTTAGTGGAATGAATCTTCACCGGTAGTCAAAGGATTCACAACATCAAGACAGTAATATCCAACATCAAGAGGTCACGTATCATGCAGCCAATCTTCAGGCTGGACGAGCTGGATCATGAACGAGGGCGCAATTGTGAATAATCATACATTTCCCATCCCATTTATTTATCAGAACATTCTTCAAGTCTCCACGCACAAAACTAGGGAAAACTTAGGTTTTCCAACGGTCACATTCACGCAGTTCTCAAAGGGACATCGCAGTCTCTCTTCACGCTCACCGCACCAGTCTATTCATTTATTAATGGTATGGAATTCAAAGTTATCTCTAATTGCTCTCTTCCTCTTCAAGGAAAGAGCTCTCCACCACAATGATGCCACTCTGCTCCCTTACAAAGTAACCGGCATTTAAACAAGAAAGTTCATACAAACGAACCAGTTCTAAGATACAAGATGGTCAAGCACGCAGCAGCTCTTTCTCAACCTTTCAAACTACACATTCAAAATGCAGAATAATCACCAGACTTAGGGTCACGCAGCAGTCTTTTTATGTCTTGATCACCGCACAACATCAAATGAAAGCATCTCAAAATCAATCTCAACGCAGTCTCAAAATCAACCTCACCGGTTCGTGGGATTAGGGTTTCCACCCTTTATGCACGAGTAAAGAAGAGGTCGCAGCACAAAGAAGAATCAGCATCAGGGTTTGCAGCACACATACTCAATCATGAAGGAATTGTAACGCTAATGCATGCGACTCGATTGGCAGACTGATGGAGCAGTCTGGCAATGGACTGGCAAGCAGAATGGCAGCCAGGAGTTATGGCAGACAGCCCTGCTCTGATACCACTTGTTGGTAATAACTCCCGATTCAATTAACTATTCCAATGCAAAAGCCTGTACTTATACAAATCTCCTGGCGGTTGGGTTTCACCTTCCGCTCAGCCTGTTTGGCTTCCTATCTATTCATATTCCTATTTTTTATTTATTTACAATAATCCTGACGAATTATTCTAACAACTACCTTGGTTCATTAACAATAATTTGTATTTGGAAAGGATAGATTTTAGATTTTATTTATGCAATTTACCTTTCTTTTAAGTGTGGTGTGAACTTATATTTACAATTTACTTTCCTGCACAATGTTAACGTAGTCTTAGAATGTACTTTTCCTACATAGTGTGATTTAGTTTTAGAATTTGCTTTTCCCACAAAGTGTGAATTATTTTTAGCATTTACTTTCTAGCATGGCGTGAATTTCAACTTTTGCAAGAGTGATTTAGGATTTCATTTTTTCAATTAGATGTACAACACATGGATGGGATTTCTTCGAGAGACATTTGATTCATACTCTTAATCCCTGCAGTTAGTGTGAATTTACTATCCTATCATGTGTTTCACTTTCCTTCTATGTGTTTCACTTTCCTATCATGTGTTTCACTTTCCTTGCCTCCAAAGGCTAACAATTGTCTCCAAATGTAATATAAATATGTTCCAGACATATTTACACACTAGACAGTGATAATAATGTTGATGTATTTGTAAATTCAGAAGATATTTTGATGTATATCATCATTGTATGTTTTTGTACCCCCATTGAGGATGTGTGTTACCCCTTTACAGGATGTCTAAATTTTGTCTAGACCTTGAGGTACAACCTCTGTTGTAAGTCAAGGCAATAGTCCCCAGTGTAAAATCATGAAATATGTACTTGTAGTCTCTTTAGGAGAAGTGGGCCCTATGTGATAAGACATGTAGGCTCAAGTCATATGTTTTGTCAGTGACTTGAAAGGGTATAAATAGGGAGGTGTTCACCATTATTTATATACACCTCACACTCTCAAGTTCGCATAAGAGAGAGAGAGAGAGTGAGACAGTCAGAGGAGGAAAGATAGATGGCTACTGAATACTTCTTATTACTGCTTTTGATCATCTTACTATTCTAAGGAAGCTTATGGGGTTTTCTCCTTTATGGTTTCCCCAATGAAAATAATTGTGTCTAGTGTATCCTTTATATATTATGAATAATGTTGTAATTGGTATTATTCCATATAAATATCCTATATAATCTAATTAGATATTAAGAAAAACTAACAAATAAACTATGTTATTGGCTCCATTTTGATGTGTTGATTTCAAACTTTTCACTGTTTTTCTGCATAATTTGTGAATATCTTGATTTGTGAGGATTCCTTTAGCTCCTAGATCTTGTTGTGAATCATATTTTCACATGTTATTAGAGATATTTGGAGATGCAAATAAAATCAAGAGACTTTGGGTTGTTATCTAGGGTTTCTTCCAGAAAAATTCGAGTGTTTTCATTGTAGGTACTTCCCATGTTTATGTCACTCAGTGCGCAAGAAGAAATGGAGAAGAATTATTTCTTACTTACCCCATTTTGAATGGAAGGAATACATGGTGATCCATCTCAGTTCGAAAGGCCTCTATAGAGTCACCATGGGATGGGGACTAAAAACAAACCCAACTCTGTTGTGGAAAAATCAAAGTACTTCAACAGATTGGATGAGGCATTCATGATGCTTTGTATTAGTATATTGAGTGATATTTTCTTCCATGTAGACAGTATTAATAAACCCAATTAAGCCTATCTCAATCTCGAGTCACTGTTTGGGAAGACTAATGATATGAGAGGACACCAACTCAAAAATGAGTTGATCTGATTGAGCCCAACTCACTTTGAGACAATCTAGGATTTCTTCACAAAGTTCAAATTGTTGGTGCTTCAGCTGAAACAATCTGGGATTGACAAGAAGGATTAACAACTGATATTTTCCATCCTTTCAAATCTAGGCCCTGATTACTTAGTGTTTGTCTCCTCATTCCACTCACGCAAGCTGACAACTCAAAATTGGACAATGCCTTCACTGGCAAACTTCATGGAGTCTTTGATTTAGGAACAAGACAAGTTGGTGCAAATGGGTACCATAAATATACCAAGGATCAATGAAATATCCATGATCTTATATTCATATCATAATACTAACTCTTATGTCATTATTAATTGAGGTGTGCAATCATAGTTTTGCAGTACATTAACCACTTAAGATGCAAGGGAAAAATGTGACTTATTGATAAAGTTGCGGTAATATGGCAGAGGGTTAAGGAAAATACAAAGAAAATTTAGGATAGATAAATTAACTTACCTAGAACACGTAAATTTGGGACCATTTAGGTTTCCGAATTAGCTCCGCTAAGACCTACTTCCATGCTTCTGGGTTTCCCAACCGTGCAACTAAGAAGAACTTTCACATCCATTCAACCAAGGGTTTTTGAAAGGCTAATATGTGTTATAAGATATTTAATAAGCATAAAATTAGGTTTTATGAATCTAGGAACATATCTGGAATGATTTGGGGCTGTTTGAAATGATTTGGGCAAAACTAGTCGTTTTGGCCTGGGGAGGTCCTTTGTAAAGATGGCTGCCCAAATGTGGTACAAAATCAATGAAATCATGGGATGAGAGATGGGATAGGTATTGGGGTGATTAAATTTCCTGCATAAACTTTTGGAATGACATTTGAATGTACAAAACTTCCAGAATGATGAAAATAGTAAAACTAGTAGAATTTTTCTAGTCAACTAGCAGGGGTATGCATAATTTGAGGAATTTCGAATCAGTTTTAATTAATACATGATAATGATATATTACAGAGATTAATACATATTTTTTTACATATCATATGACTTAATACTTCTTCCCTTGGACATTATTTTATTCTTATTACATTAAATTGTAAAAAACCCCACTAGATGGGCACATAAATATCTTCTCATGAGAATTTTAACATGAAATCTCTACGGGAAAGAATCCTTAATGTCATATACAGATAATGAGGAGTATATATCAGCTAAAAAATTTAAATTGAATTTTATGAGCTCCTCCTTAGCTCAAAGTCACTTGCAATAAGATAGAAAGGGGAGAGAGGAGAAGGGGAATGGGAAACTTGGGGCACGTCACCCAAGAGTACTGAGGCTTATCACTTAGTAAGGAAGACTTAGCTTCATTAATACCAAAATAATTATCAAACAAACTTTTAAATGGATTTAAAAGAATCCTTAAATATCTATTGAGTTACTTGGGTGACTTGTTGAACAAGTCCTTCACATGTTTAGCAAGTTGCCACTTGCTAAACCCTAACCCTAGCCAAGTGGTGCACCCTCCTTAAGAAATTGGAAAGAATGAGTCATGTGAGATGTTTTTTTGTCACTAAATTTCATATAAATTGGTAAATTCACCCTCCTTACGTCCAAAGTTTCTTTCTTTTGCTTATGACAACTTTTCTGCACTTTATGCTTTTGTAACTGATCCTTTGAATGGAAACTCTTCCCTCCTTGGGAACAGAGTTTCCTGATTTTGCTTATGAAAACCTTTCCACACTTTCTTCTTTTATGACTGAACCTCTAAATGGAAACGGTGCCCTCCTTTGGCCCAGAGTTTCATGTTCTGTGTCTGACTATTTTTTCTTGTCTTTTGGTACTTTGCCTCTTTTCTGTCTACTTTCTTTTGTCAATCCTTTGACAGTTTCTAATTATCCTCCTAGAAAATTTGGGTTTCCCAAGTGCACCCTCCTGACATGGAAACTTATTTTCACATATTTATTTTCACATTAAATAATAGTAACAAGAAATAAAACTAAGTACAAGCCTCCTAAATAATAATTTAGCACAATTCCCTAGGTTAATAAATTAATTCATCTTTTGACCCCCTATGTGTTAGGAAAGGTCAAAAATTTTGATGTACCTTCAAGGGAGGGACTTGAAAATCAATCCATTTCTGCTAGAGTTTTGAATCAATCCAAAGGAAAGAAGAAAGCCAAGTATTTTAAGCAACAAGAGAAGAAGAATCAGGACAAGCCCAAATCTTCAGATGGGGGTGTGAATCCTAGCAAGGACAAAGAAAAGAAGAAGTAGGAGAAGACAAAATGCACTTGTTTTCAAAAGGGGTTGCATACACAAAGTGCATGCATGAATAAAACCATTGACATGATGGTGCAACTCCTTGAGAAGAACAACATCACACTTCCAAAAGGTGCAAGGAAGAAAGATGGAGGTTCAAGCTCATAAAACAAGGATAGATGCCATGCTTTAGTTGTTGGGTCTTCAGGTTCTTCATTCTTCATAATAGATTCAAGTGGCTCAAGGAACATGTCTTCCATACAAGATTCCTTCTCGGACATACATCCTTACATTGGTCCATCCATTCTGATGGGTGATGCTTCATAAATCCAAGCCAAAGGGATTGGCAGGATTGATCTAAAAAATGGGTATTTCAACAATGTGTTGTTTGTACCTGATCTTGTAGTGAACCAGAGATGATTTTAAGGAACCATACTTATTTAAAAGTGTATAAATGTTGGCGAATATTACCAATTCTTAAAACACCAACTATAAAATGATTGGTGATATTTTTCAAAAAATATTTTAATTTCCAAGGATTTATATCGTTTATATAATAATTTGGCAATTTTTAGGGTGAAAAAAATTTACCCCATCAAAATTGGGCGAAATAGGGCTTCAAAAAATGCAAAATGGCGAATCTGTTTTTGGAGAAAAACATGGAAAAATAGTCCACTGGGCTAAAATTCGCCCCTAAAATTATCCCTACAGTGAACCTAATCTTTCTATCAAATGAAACACATAGGTATAGCCAAGAGAGTAACATTTAATCAAAATGATATGGATATATCAGAAATCTCTACAGGTCAAGTTGTTGTTGTGGGTTTTGTTGACCATGATTCGAGAATGTATAAGTTCTTTCACTTCCTCCCCTACTCCCAAGGGAATGCGCTCGTGTCACATGCCAATGATACCAAAAATTTATCGAATTAGATGTATGGAAATCTCAACTATAGGTACTTCCAATATCTAAGCAAGGATATCATGGTTGAAGGTCTTCCTACCATCAATTTTTCCAAAGGCACTTGCAAAGGGTGCATAGTGGGAAAACATGTTAAGGGAAATAATGAAAAAGGGAAGGCTAGGAGAAATGTCCAAGTGCTTGATCTGATCCATTAAAATATGATAGAGCCTCTTCCCACACCCTCATATGGTATTTCAAGGTATGTGTTGAATTTCATAGATGATTTCTCAAGGTATTGTTGGGTGTATTTTCTCAAACAAAAATCTGAAGTCTTTGAGACTTTCAAAGTGTTCAAGGATTTAGTTGAGAACATGTGTGGGAATAAAATCAAGGTTCTTAGGACTGAAAATGGAAAGGATTATTCAAACAAAAATTTGCATCAACTATTCCATGATAGTGGCATCCATATGCAACATTATGTTCCTTACACACCACAACAAAATGGTGTTGCAGAGCACAAGAATAGAGCTCTAAAAGAGATGGAAACATGCATGATGGAGGAAACCGATTTGTCACATAATATATGGGATGAAGCTATGAATTGTGCTGCATATTTTCAGAACATATATCCACACAAGTAATTGGAAGGAGAAATTCCATTTGAGGCTTGCAATGGTCACAAGCCCAATGTTTATCATTTCAGGGATTTTGGCTCAAAGGCTTCGGCTAGAATTCCTCCCGAGAAGAGAAAGGACTTGAAACCTCAAAGAAAGGAGTAAATTATGGTTGGATATTTTGAATATTCAAATGGATACAAGCTCTTTATTCCCTCATCCCATAAAACATTCATTGAAGGGAGTGTACAGTTCGAAGAAGAGCCCATGCAAGAGATCGAACTAGCTCAAGGGCATTGCTCACATCCTCTACATGATGATGTAAGTGATGATTATTCCTATGATTTTTATGATTATTATTTTGATGATGATTTTGATGACATGAATACATATCATGAATCACCAATTTGTCTAATGTGGGTTGAGAAAACCATACAAGCAACATGTGATCTTGTTGGAGATCCAATGGACTCTAGGAAGACTAGATTTCAATATCACAATGCTTTCCCCACTTGTGAATTGAATGTTACAGAGATATGCTATATGATGGTTGGATGTGATACTCATACATATCAGTAATCTTCACTTAACCCAAGATGGAAAAAAACCATGTAAGAATATTTCAATTCTTTGCAAGACAATCAAACTTGGGAGTTGGTTCCTCTACCTTCCAAGAGGAAACTAGTGAAATGTAAGTGTGTCTATAGGACCAAAGTGGCTGCAAATGGTTCTGATATAAATTACAAGGCTATTTTTTCATTTCCAAAGGATTCTCTCAACTCCAAGGAGTGGACTATACAGATAAATTTTCATAGGCTGCAAATATTGACTCAATCAGGCTCGTTTTAGCCATTGCTGCATCTAAGCGATGGGAGGTTCACCACATGGATGTGAAGAGTGAATTTATTCATGGTGAAATTCATGATGAGATATATATGCAGAATTATGAAGGTTTTATTCATGATATTTCACTTGTTTTCAGGTTGAGGAAGTCACTCTATGACCTCAAGCAAGACCCTAGGGCTTGGTATGTTAAGATGGATAGCTTCCTTCTTTAACTAGGATTTGAGTGATGAAAATATGATCCTAATGTTTATTTGAAGCACATTGGTGATTTCTTACAGTTCATAGTGTTATATTTTTATGACCTTTTGATTACATGAAGTTTCATTGATTATATAGGATCAATAACGTCCTCTTTACATAGTGATTCTATGACTGACCTTGGATTGTTGAAACAATTTCTTGGCTTGGAGATCGAGCAATATGATGCAGGGATCAAGGTTAGAAAATAAAATTATGCTCTATAAATGTTATTAAATTTCAATATGGTTGAATTTAAGGTATCCAAGTTCCATTTCCTTTCAGGAATAAAACTAGGTCATTTTGGTTCATCTCCATTGGTGGACAACTCGTTGTACATGCAACTAGTTGGGATCTTGTTGTATCTCACACACTCTCAACCTGATTTTGATTATGTTGTAGGTGTTTTTGAAATATATATGTAGGAGCCTCATGATATCCATTGGAAGGATCCAAAATGGATCTTTCATTATGTGCAAGGAATCAAAAACTTCAGGGTACACTATGTTGCTAGTTGTCCACTAGAACTAGTTGGATTTATTGATTCTGATTGGGATGGACATTCCATTGACAAAAATTCCACTTCAGGTTATGTCTTCATGCTTTATCATGGTCCCATATGCTGGTAAATAAAGAAACAACACACTATATACCTTTCATCAGCTGAGGCCGAGTACAGAGGAGCAATGAATGCAGCTACACAATGTGTGTGGTTGTAAGGTATTCTTGGGGAACTTGGATTCACATTTGATTCAACCACAGTATTTTGTGTGATATACAAAATGAAATCAAGATTTATGCTGATCTAGTGCAGAGATAGAGGACCAATAAAATAGAGATACACATACACTACATCAGGATCTTGGTGCATGCGGAGGTGATATCATTGTTGTATTTCCCATCTACAGAGAAAATTGCTGACATCTTCACCAATGGCTTCACAAGGAAGACATTCATCTATCTAAGATCAATTCTTGGAGTGGGTGACACATGGTAATTTCTGATATTAACTTATAAAAACTCAATGTCCAATTTTTAGGGGATTTTTTGCTCCCATGACAGTTTTCCTCCTTACCTTGGTTATATGGACAAATAAACTTTTGTAAGAGGTGACTTGATCCTTAGTTTCCAAGGCCTCAATAATTTTGTGATGTAATTACANGGGGGGGGGGTGTTTTATAGTATTATACCACCTTATTACCATGGTCATACACCTAGGACACAATTTCATTTGTTTCATACTTATGTTATATGGTCCAAAACTAGGTTGTGTTGGTCAAGTAAGGTCCTTTTGGTGTTTTGGACTCATTAATGCACCCAAACACCAAAATTTGATCATTTTGGTTAGACATGCACCCTAATTTATGATAATTTATTCCTTGGTGCACTCCCAAAATAGGGAAAATGGTTGACAGGAGGCGCCCATGCATGGTATTTGGGTGTTTTTGGTCTGTTTGGACCATTTATTGCTACTTAGAGCCACTCCCACTCACCCATGCACTCCACCACGTATACCCTACCTTCATTTATTTCCTAGTATGCTCTATCCACGTTCACATGGGAATTCATGACCATTTCAGGTGGTTTTGGAGCTCATTGGTCCACCTAGGGGGGTTTTAAGGTCCAATCTAAGCCTTCCACATTTATGCATCCAAATTTCCTCCAAAGGATAATGATTATATCCAAATGTAATATAAACATGTTCCAAGAATATTTACACACTGGACAATGATAATAAAATCTTTTATTGACTACATTCTTATGTATTAATTTCAGTCTTTTCACTGTTTTTCTGCATAATTTGTGAATATATTGAGTTGTGAGATTTCCTTTATCTCATATATCTTGCTGTGAATCATATTTCACACAATTAATGTACTTATTTTTAGTTTTTTTCTAAATAATTAGAATGAAATTATAAAGCTCGTCATTTTATTGCTGTTTCCCACTTGTTGCCATAACCCTTTACTTGGTTTACATAGTTATTTATGCGTGAGAAGTTTTCTTCTCATTTTGAGTAAATTTTCTTTTGGAAGTGAGATTCCCTTGGCTTTGATAATCACTGGTTTGTTTTTTTTTCATTTCTAGCTACATATGTTTTTTTTTTAAGGATGGAGGTGCAAAGGCAAGTAAAACGAAACGACGATCTCACTCCAGCATTGCTATAATTTAATAGTTCGTTGCAAGTATCTACAAACATGAACCATGTTATAATATATACATAGAATAAGAGACAATAGATCTATATTTTTTATGCATTATCTTTTCATGAATAAAAATAAAATACCCAGTATGATGATTTCGTGGTGTGGTAAGAGACATCCATATTATTAATTTGTCTTTAACGGAAGGGTTGGAAAAAGAAAAAGGTACTACTAACAAGGATTCTGTTGGAGGAAGATAAATAGGGAATTCATTCCAATAAATTACAAGGAGGTATGTTATGCATTGTTAAATTCATGAAATTTGAAATAATTTCCATAACTTTTCATTCTTATGGCATATTCACTTGATGAATTTACTGAAAAAACAGTTGGGACAATCCTTTTTTGAGAGAACATATGGGAATAGTTTTAAAACCTATTTCTATATAAATTATACCTTGAAATATAGTTTCCAACTCAATTTCAATCACTTGATTTGGTTATCAAACAAAAAATATATGGTCAAAACACTTACCAGGTGTCAAGTAGGAAATTTAGGAACACAGTTGGGAGAGCCAATATCTGTGGGGTAAAATGACTATATTTTAGAAACCTTTTCAAAGGGATTTATCCCTCTAAATATAATTTACACACCAACTTGAATCTCTTAATTTGGATATCATAAGAGAAAGTTGTGCCCGAAATACTACCTATCTACCCTAATTCTGCATTGTTGAAATTTTGTTTCCAAGGTTGTTCATTGGCATATTTTCCCATCAATTATTGTTTGAATTAAAACCTATTTCTATTGGAGGTAAATATGGGAATATAATTTCGTATCCAGTTTGAATTGATTCAATTTTTCTCCAAATGAAAAATTTATGTCCAAATTAATGATTGTTGGTCTAGGCCGGAAATTGCAAAAAACTCTGTCATGTAGGGTGTTCTTTGGAATATTTGGAATACCATATTTCATTTCCCAAGATTGTTTCTACTGTAGGTATCATTATAAATCCACTTTCATTTGTATTTTGAATCACACAAATAGATTATGAAACAAAAAAGTTATTAAAAAAATACTATTTGGTAGTTTAGGATAACCACCACTCTCCGACATGTAAAAACTGATTTTTGTTTGTTTAATATTCCTTGAATTTATTTTATAATAAATTGTTGTATTTATCTTGCATATTTTTGGGATTAATAGATACCTATCCCCTATATTATTCCATGAGGTCACGTTTTATTGTAGGTAAGTGTTAGTTGTTTTGCAGGTCCTTGGAAGATCAAAGAAGGTCAAACTATACATGAGTGATTCATGAAGATAAACATTTTATCCAATGGTAATTCCCTCTGTACGTCCAACCATGAAGATGAACTATCATGAGACTTTGGGCTTGAAGCTCAAGTTCCTTGAAGCCTAATCCAACAATGTGTTACTTGAAGACAACAACAACAAGACTTTTTATTAAAGGGTGTAGATGGATCCATAATGAAACACACGAATAATTGATATGAAGAATATGAATACCAATGTTCCAGAAGTAAAGTTCCATTTCCACATCCTCATTTATGTGCTCCCCATTTCTACACTACAATTATTTCAAAAAACCTAAGACTCATCATGCTCATTCACTAACACCATGGTATGCTTATGTTTTTCCTTCTTCCCCTTTTGATATGCATGCATACTGAAGTTAATAAATATTTCATTTCCTTATGTGTTTTTTAATTTTTCTCATGCACATCATTAATGTCACCATTGTCATCAAATTAACTTCAACCTCCTTCATGCCATCATTTCCATGACTTGATGCTCCATCCATCCTTAACCAACATAATAAAGTCATCTTGGCTCACTTACAATGTCAAGCTCCCTCAACACCCTACCCAATTTCCAAATAAAATTTGATGGTGAAAACCTATCTCAGGTGCCATCATACCTTGGAATTATTCAAAATCAACTTGTGAATGGGAATCTCATGGGAATAAAAATATTATGATTAGGAAAACCTTCTCGGAGCAGTGAGAGAGATCTTGTTTGAAGACTAGCTTGCTAGCATAAAAGGTTTGCAAATAAATTAAGAAATAAAAAATTCTATCAAGGTTGCTCTTGAATAAATATTTTCAAGGTTCATTTACACTCCATTAAAAGATCACTTTAAGCTTTGGATCTCAGTTGTGACTAATCATCCTATGAACTCCATACTGCTCTTTCTTGCAATATTTTACATCATTATGGACCACAACATATCTCGTTCTTCTCAGGATGTTGCTGCATAATTCAAAATATTGGTAGATAGGTACATGTATGTTTCTTTTCCTTTTTGTTATTCAAGTTCATTGAATGTTATGGATTTGTATTTGTAATTGCACTTGAATCTTTTTCCCTACTTCCTCCTATATTTCCAAGGGTAGTAAAAGGTTTTAGTTTGGGGAAAGGGGAACACCATCACTTCTCTTGTCCATTCATCACCATATTTCTTTACACCAAACTTTCACCCTAATATATACTTCCATAGTTGATTCCATCCCAACATATCCCGTAGAATATCCAAGCATGAGAAGAATTAATTCCACCTTATTGTTGTCACACAAGTACCACCAGTAAAAGAAGGAGGTTCCGTTGTCGTCACACAAGAACCAATAGCGAAAATAAAAGAGGAATTCCTACTACTTCCATACAAGAACTAGCAGTAAGAAAAGAACATCTGATGCATATGGACAAGCCAAAGAAATTGTTGGAAGAATAAGTCTTAATGTTGTCACACAAGAACCAACAGTAAGAAAAGGCGGAGAAACTCATATACAAGGCAAGGACACTATAGAAAAAATAATAGGATAGCCATGGGAACCTATAATAGAAAAAGTTTTTATAGAATTCATTCCTACATAAAGTATATTATCAAGAAAAAAAATTCAAAGTTTCACAAGGGGTCAAATTGCTCGATTATGATTGTTGAAAGTCACCCTGAGTAATGATACAAAGTTATATTGAAGATACAACAATCCACATTCATCTTAAAAATCATCCCTATGTTCCATTCTCATTTATGGATCCTTGCATTTGTGTCATTTACAAGATACCTTTTGTTGCAACAGAGGAGAACAATATTAAGAGGGCTTGAAGGCAGTATTTTATGATCCAATGGCATGAGTAGGTATGACATAAATACAATAACTTCATTTGGTGTTGTTTCTAGCATGAATTTTAGGAATATACTCAATGAGGTTCATAAGGAATACCAATAAGCATCACAAATCTACACAATTTGTAAAATGCCATTAGCTAACCCGTTCAACATCCAGAATTGTAATGATGGCTGCAAGATTTCCTATGTTACATGGATGACTCTTATGTTGGTTCAAATCATCTTGTCATAGGGAAATTTTATGGTGTACTTTTGCATTCATAAATTAACCAAATCACTGCTTTAAATTTCAAATTTTTAGTCTCCTATGAATTCATATAAACAAATGAAGAGAACACGAATTAAATATACTGGTGATTGTGTTTTTTAATAGGGAGATGTGCCTACAATTAACAATGAAATTTTTTAGAAGCTTAATAAACAAGATATATGTAATATGATCAAAAGGAATGCATGCATCCATGTCCAAAATATTGTAGAGCCATGAAAAATTGGGAAATGGTGAATTTGTTGGAAGTTTTATTTAATGCAATGGACTACTGTTGGCATATTAAGGGAGAAGAAATGGATTAAATAGCCCAGATGTTGCTTACAATGGTGACATTACAAAACACTGGCCACCTTGTGAACATGGGGATGGAACATTCATTTTTACTTGTTTGATGGAAATATATGCAAAGGAAACATGATGGAAATGGTACAAAAATGATGTCATTCATGACTTAATAGCATACTTGAAAACACTCTCCTTCAAGTTCAGACGAGTGATTGCATTGCATGAGAACATGCTCTTTCTTTATTTAGGGGGGGGGGATATTGTGAACATTCTCTTCAGAACATATATATCTCCAATATGATGACCATCATGATATTTTCTTGTAAAATCTCATTCATAACAGTAGCACATGAATTCTTCTTGAATCCTTCTTTAACGATTTAACAAAGTAATGCATATTTTTTAATACATTGGAATGCACATGCCACTTTTCCATTTCTATTGCGTTTCTTTCCTTCTATTTTCTTAAATATGAGTGGGGATACTCTTTTTCGTTATGTCTATTGACATGACAATGTTTTCTTGATAATGGGCCTCAAATTTTCTCCATTGTTTTGTAGTTCTAAATTGTTTTTAGGTAGCATATTTGAAAAGCCCTTCAGTCAAGATAGTGCCCAATGAATTATTGGAGTTGAATTATTCTCTATGTTCATAACAAGACACAAGTGGACATGCAATTTCATCAATTTGAGGGTCCTAAAAGTGATCATATGGTTTTTTTTCTTTGCAAAGGACTCTCATCTATTCTTGCAGATCATGTATTTCATTCATGTTTTTATAAAAAATTGCAGAAATTGAACTGACGATATCTTTCAAATGGAGAATTGGGTATTTATGAACATTGGTGGAGATAAGAATTATGGAAAGAAGAAAAAATAAAACAAGTTTCATGTCAATCCAATGCATAGTTTTTGAGAAATCAAGCATAGTCACCTACAACCATTTTCTCATTTTCTTGAAAACTATGATGTGGGTTTCTCCAATTTTTGTCTAGGAGAAGCATAATTGCATTCTACAAAGTTTGGTCAAAACCTATTTTTTATTTTTATTTTTGGAGAAATCACTTTTGTTTTGAATCTACAGATCATTAGTCCTCTAGCTACATAACCTAGTTTTCTTGCATTTTTCCCTTGAAAATTTTATGTTGGCATGGAGAATTGTTAAGGATGAGATTTCAAACTTCTTGATGATCAGGAACATTAGTGGTGCCTGGTTGATGATGAATTTTGAGGCATGCATAAATAGGAACATCATTCAACTTGGTTGACAAAGGGTTGCATGAGGACATGCAAAATTTTCATCTTGCGGGAGATGATGGGCCTTGGATTTAACATCTTTTTATCATCATTTCACCTTATCTATAATCCATTTTTCTTATCCACATTCATGTGTTAGGATTATAGTCCTCCCTTGTCCAATTTGGTCATTTATGTCTAAATCAGGAGTCATGTCTAAATCGGGAGACATTTTAGTCTATTTTTAGTCACTAGCACCATTGGGTCCACTTGGCTTAATTGGGGCACATGTACCAGTTACTAAAGAGTGGGTAACACTAATTGAGGCCAACTACCACTGGTTGCACTTGCATGCATTAATTTAGGAGCCTCCTAGATAAATCCCTACAAATTAGGAGCCACTGGGAGTGCCGATACCAACCTCCATTAGTTGATTTCAGTTGGTGACTAGATCAAACATGCATCAATTTAGGAGCCTCCTATATCAATCCCTACAAATTAGGAGCCACTGGGAATGCCGATACCAACCTCCATTACTTGATTTCAGTTGTTGACTAGTTAAGCTCAGTTAGGAGTCAGTTACATTCAGTTCTATTCCGTTAGCACTAGGATTGCATGGTTGCATGCAGGTGAGGTGCATTTACTCACCTACCTCAGTTAGTTAGATTAGTTAACACTGAATTAGACACTTGAGTTTGGATTTTGAACTCTGATGAACTTTGATAATGATTTAGACAAGGTTAGTTAACCATTCGATCAAGTAGAGTCCAACCAATTCGAATTTCTTCACATGGATTCGAATTGCATGTGGCTATTTAGCCATTGTACTTCATTGTAATAAATTATCTAATTACTTTTTATTAATGAAATCATTTACAGTTGCAAGCATTTTTGCACTGTTTCATTCTTCAATTGTTGAGTAAATTGTATGATATATCTTGTGAGTTGTGTGTTGGTCCATAGATCTTTGTGCTCAATTTAATATGGTATCAGATCCTCGGCAGGACAAGGCACTTCTCCTACTACAGATTCATACTTGGATCATTATTTTAGCAAAATTTCTCCTTCCAGTACTGCACCAGAAGCAGAGAATTTACCACTTAATAACCCAAGTTAAGGAATTGTTGATCAAGCTTGATTGATAAACTATGCTGGGTGTGAAGGAAATTCCAAAAGTGCAAACTTTAGACCTTATTTTTTCTGTTTGATTGTGTGATTTACAGGTTTATCAGTCTCCTTCATTGCATTCACTACAAGTAGTTTAGTCTCCTTCACTGCATTTGCTACAGCAACTCAACTCTCTTCTTTGCATTCTAAATGACTCCTCCAGTGGATCTTCTCACTCCTTTCAACTACCACCAGTAGAAGGAGGACATGGAGATGCAACTATGCTCCAAAAGAATCTTCAAACTCACAATGGATACAGAGATAGAGCCAACTCATTATGTTGACAAAGAAAGATACTAGAATAGGCTTGATGAAGCATATGGATTCTTGTGCCTCTCAATCTCTCGAGATCTTCTCTTCCACATCAATGGATTGAAGACTCCCAAGAAGGTTTGGGATAATATTGCTTCCTTATTTGACAAATAGGATGATCTAAGAATCTATCTGCTCAAGAATGAGCTGATTTCTCTTCATCCATCCAATTTCGAAACACTAAATGACTTCTTCACCAAATTCAAGAATCTAGTGTTCCACTTGAAGCTATGCAAGGTTGAGAAGTAGGATGATCAACTCATCCTTTCCATTCTCTCAAAACTTGGTGTAGACTATTCAGTATTTGTATCAACATTTCATTCAGTGAATCTCACTACTCTGAATTGGAGGATTCCTACTCTAAACTCCTTCATTGAATCTCTCACTCGGGAGCATGGCAAGTTTATCCAAATGGGGATCATTCAATCTTCCAAATATCAAGAATTGGTTGCAGGAGGACCTAAGGTAGTGAATGATAAAGGGAAGCAAACGGATAAGTCTCCTATGAAGAAAGAGAAGTCAAATGAGCCTTCAGGTTTGAAGAGAAGCAAGAGAATGGCAAAGGAAAGACACTTTGTTCTTATTGTGGAATGGGATTTCATCCAGAAAGCACCTATATGAGAAGAAAAATTGATGAGATGGCTCTTTTTCTGAATAAACATAACATTATTGTGCATGCTAGCACAAGGAAGGCTGACCATAGAGAAGAAACTGAAGAACATGAAGAGACATGCAATGCACTAAAGGCTATATGCTCAACAACACATGCTTTTATTATTGATTATGGAGCTTCCAATCATATTGTTGCATCCAGAGAATTATTCTCTTTTTTGCAATCTTTTGATGGTCCTAGTATTCAGATGGGAAATAACAGTAAAGTTCAAGACAAAGGGAAGGGTTTTATCAAGCTTGAACATGGAAAGTTCAAATATGTGCTTTATGTGCCCTCCTCAACTGCAAATATGTTATCTGTATACCAGATGACTCATACTGGCTCTACAAAGCAAGTGATATTTGGTCCTGACTTAGTGGAGATCACAGATATCTCTACTGGGAACATCATAGCAAAGGGTGCTGCAAATCATGCCTCCAAGGCATATGAGTTCTCACACCTCATTCCATTTTTAGAACCTATGCACTCTTAGCAGCCACTTGCAAGGGAAGGTAAAAATATTTCATCTACTTCTTTTACAGTTTCCACTAGTATTACAGATCTAGCTGTATCAATTTATGGGATTGAGATTCAGGGTGATTTAGATCCAGATTCAGTCCCTACTTCCAAACTGGAAGCTAGGAAGATGATTGGAAATCCATATGACACTCAGAATACTAAGAACCTTGCACTATGTCATGCAATCTTACCTCCTTCAGAGAGATGCAATAGACTCCCTATAAGATGCTACATGGCAAGGGATCAATCTCACTACATTCAGAAGAATAGAGTGGATCATACACCTCTTCATCCAACAAAAGGAAAAGGTTACATTCCTCCTTCCTTCCATCATAATTTTGGGAGAAGATGGATAAGTCTACATTCCAGGCCCCAGGATACCTGTGCATAGAACATCATGCATGCTGCTTCGCTACATCACAGAGATTGCAGCAACATATTTTCAAGTTTTTCAAACTTGAATCCTGATTCTATCTGCTTAGTTAGAGGGGGGGATTTTTTCCCATGTGGTTTTTTCCCTAGCTCCTTGTATTGAGTAGTTAATTTACTTTACTTAATGTAATGGGTAACCTATGGTCTTAGTTACTAGGGTCCACATATTGTCCAAGTTAGCATTCAGGAGGGGGGGGGGGGGTTAGGATTATAATCCTCCCTTGTCCAATTTGGTCATTTATGTCTAAATCACAAATCATGTCTAAATCGGGAGTCCTTTTAGTCTATTTCTAGTCACTAGCACCAATGGGTCCACTTGGCCTAATTGGGG
Source organism: Pseudotsuga menziesii (assembly GCA_001517045.1). NCBI lineage: Eukaryota > Viridiplantae > Streptophyta > Pinopsida > Pinales > Pinaceae > Pseudotsuga > Pseudotsuga menziesii. Next base: position 111,228 of record LPNX010254975.1, on the reverse strand, counting down.
CACATGTACTAGTTACTAAAGTGTGGGGAACACTTATTGAGGCAAACTGCCACTGATCACACTTTCATGCATCAATTTAGGAGCCTCCTAGGTCAATCCCTACAAATTAGGAACCAGTGGGAGTGCCGATACCAACCTCCATTAGTTGAGTTCAGTTGGTGACTAGTCAAGCTCAGTTAGGAGTCAGTTACATTCAGTTCTAGTTCCCTACATTCAGTTCTATTCAGTTAGCACTAGGATTGCATGGTTGCATGTAGGTGAGGCGCATTTGCTCACCTACCTCAGTCAATTAGACTAGTTAACACTGAATTATACACTTGAGTTTGGATTTTGAACTTCGATGAACTCCGATAATGATTTAGACAAGGTCAGTTAACCATCCAGTCAAGTAGAGTCCAACCAATTCGAATTTCCTCACATGGATTTGAATTGCATGTGGCTATTTAGCCATTGTACTTCATTGTAATTAATTATCTAATTACTTTTGATTAATGAAAGCATTCACAGTTGCAAGCATTTTTGCACTGTTTCATTCTTCAATTGCTGAGTAAATTGTATGATCTATCTTGTGAGTTGTGTGTTGGTCCACAGATCTGTGTGCTCAACTTAATATCATGCACTAATCCCTTGTAATGCTCATATACAGGTTTTTATGCTCAAGGTGTTTCTTATTACATGTCTCAGTATTTTATTTGATTTTTTACTAATATTAGGGGAATTATTGTACTATGTATTTGATTTGAATATTGAATAATTTGTTGGGAAGAAGCTATAAAAATATTCGAGGGAGTTCTATAGCAGCTGCAGAAATTCTACAAGAATTTGTAGAACCTCTACATAAAACTACAAAAAATCTATAGGCATTTGCAGAAACTCTACATGCAGCTACAAAAACTCCACAGGCATCTACAACACCTCTACAGGAAGCCATGGAAACTCTATAGAAAGCTATGGAACCTCCTACAAAACCTGCAAAAGTTACAGAAAGTCAATAATTATATTTTACCTTCAACCACCAACTTTGGAGAAAGATATTCAATAGGACTGTTAACACTTGAAAGTTTCATAAATATAGAATCAATCCATTTTTGTCTTGTCAAGTGTTTGGTCATGCTAAGATACTGTCGATTCAAATGTTTTAGAGATGTGGTGATGATTCTAAGTTGTATCATACCGAATCAATCTTAAATGGTTATGCTAAGATATTGTTGATTCAAATGTTTTAGAGATGTGGTGATGATTCTAAGTTGTATCATACCGAATCAATCTTAAATGGTTATGATCATTCCATATGGGTGTAATGAGGTGTTCCAATTTTTATTTTACCGTACTGAGTATGCACTAAGTATTTCCATCCATATTTATCTTTCATTTTCATTTTCATTTTACCATAAATGCCAAAATTTGGTAGTGAAAAAGGGCAGACTTCAATTACACGCGCAACAATTTGTTTTTTAAACTCCCATAGTGCCAAATCATAGGTTTGAAACATCGTCGCTACAAAAGTATGTAAAGCATGATCATGAGTTGTTGAATTTCTGTTAGCCAATGATGAAGGTAAAGCCATGCCATTAGTCATTTTTCAAAACAAAAAATGTGGTAGAATCATGGTACACCTGCCTTCATCACCGCCAAAACTTTCCATCATTTCAGGACCAAATTCCATGTCATATGTTAGATATCAAGATTCATCATTATCACCACCCCGAAAAACTCTATCGTTATTAGCAATTATAAATTATATGTCAAATTTTTGGTTACTAACGTGAAAACCAAATTTGCTTCTGAAATATCATAGGTGCCGATGATCAGCATTGAAGGCCGAAGCATAGACATGGATCCAACAGTCACCAAGAAAAAAACCAAGAAAAGTGGAGTTGTGGTGCGCTATGAGCCTCAGTACACTGGTCTGTTAGATGATATTCCTACTACCTGTCATTTTTTCCAACACAAGGGATGCCTTAGATTGTGAGAATATGCGAGGATACAACAAGGATATAACTACATATTTTGTACTAAATTTTGATGGCAAAAGGACTAGGGTTGGGTCATGAGAGATGGACATGAGTGCAAACACCATAGTGATTGCTACATATTTCGAGGAATGGATAAGAATGGTTTACAGTAACTAAATTTAAGATGATAGAGAGTGATCACTTCCTCAGGGATGGGCACAAGGGAGAAGAACTGGAAAATGGAGTTCCCAGAGCATGGATGACCAAATAATATGGGGACCTCTTGCTAGAAATCCAAAAATATTTCACCCGCGAAGGTCATTTTGACACTGCATATCAGTATCATTTAATTTTTTTGATTCATTTCATAGGGAAGAATCCTCTAGATATGCCTTTCTAGCTTTCCATAAGCTTAACGAAAAATGGTGGACAAAGCACAGTCGAAGGGTTATGAGATTGATTGTTACATTTTTCATTTTGGTATGAACAAATTGATAGTGTTGTAGGAGTTGTAGAGGATGGGAATGGGGTGGAACGTATTCCTATTATTGGCCATGTATGATACAAAAGTCATGACACCAGACCTAGAAAAAGTGTCCCAGACAGAGAAAATAAGAAGAAAGGGATTTGATTTGAAACACCTGTTAGTGCCGAGGAAATCCCATCTAATCCTATTGAAAGATTAGGAAAAAAAATAAAAAGGAAGTGAATAATCAATGATACCCTATCCAAGACAAAATAAAGGAAACTAAGGCTTTTGAATATTCGAATCCCCAGAAGGATAAGAAAAATATCAAAATAAAAAAGACAACAATAGAAACTTCAATAAAGACAGAAGAAATATATCATCAATTGAAAAAGAGTTATACATACTTATTAAAAAGAAAAAATTTAAGGGGAAGAAGTTGTATTTTATAGCATAAATAGTTGAGAAGACAGTGGCTAAAAGGCCTTCGACCAGATCTATTGCTAAGGGTACGATTTCCATAAACAATCAAGATCTTGCAGCTCCATCTGAGACACTACCTAAAATTTGTCAAACCCTCATTCTCTTAGATGAAGAAGAACAAGTTTAATATATCCCTTCTTCTCCCATACACCCAGAAGATGTGGAACCAACCAAACATTTCTCTAAACCCCTTTCTCGACCTACTTCTAAAAAACCTGAGATCTTTCCTTTTACAAAAAAAGGTGAGGCTAAGTATGAGATTGATTGGTTGAATTTAGTTTATAATATTTTTTTGTATTTATCTTACCTGTGTTTGGGATTAATATATATTGATCCCTTATATTCTTCCATGAGCTCATGTTTTATTCTAGGTAAGTGCTAATTTTTTTGCAGGTCCTTGGAATATCAAAGAAGGTCAAACTATACATGAGTGATTCATGAAGATAAATTTTTTATCCAATGGGAATTCCCTCCATACATCCAACCATTAAGATGAAATATCATGAGATTTTGTGCTTGAAGCTCAAGTTCCTTGAAGCCGAATCCAACAATGTCTTACTTGAAGACAACAACGTCGAAGACTTTTTATCAAAGGTTGCAGATGGATCCATAATGAAACACACGAATAATTGATATCAAGAATATGATGACTATTGTTCCAAAGGTAAAGTTTCATTTCCACATCCTCATTTCCATGCTCCCCATTTCTACAAAACAATTCTTTCAAAAAACCTAAGACTCATCATGCTCATTCACTAGCGCCATGGTATACTTATGTTTTTCCTTCTTTCCATTTTGATATGCATGCATACTGAAGTTAATAAAGATTTCATTTCCTTATGTGTTTGTTAATTTTTTCTCATGCACATCATTAATTTCACCATTTTCATCAAATTAACTTCAACCTCCTTCATTCCATCACTTCCATGACTTCATGCTCCATCCATCCTTAACCCACATAATAAAGTCAGCTTGGCTCACTTGCAATGTCAAGCCCCCTCACCTCCCTACGCAATTTCCAAATAAAATTTGATGGTGAAAACCTATCTCGGGTGCCATCAAACCTTGGAATGATTGAAATCAACTTGCTAATGGGAATCCCATGGGAATAAAAATATTATTATTATGAAAACCTTCTTGGAGCAATCAAAGAGATCTTGTTTGAAAACTAGCTTGCTAGCAGAAAAGATTTGCAAATAAATTGAGAAATAAAAAATTCCTTCAAAGTTGCTCTTGAATACATATATTCAAGGTTCATTCACACTCTATTAAAATATCACTTTAAGATTTGGATCTTAGTTGTGACTAATCATCCTATGAACTCCATACTTCTCTTTCTTGCAAGATTTTACATCATTATGGACCACATCATATCTCATGCTTCGCAGGATGTTGTTGCATATTTCACAATATTGGTAGATAGGTACATGTATGTTTCTTTTCCTTCTTGTTAGTTAAGTTATTATATCTATTTTATGTGCTATGATATTGTTTATAGTGACCGAGGGCTATAGGTTCCTGACCGATAAAATAAACAACAAAAAACATAAAAATGGGAGAAAAATGATGAATCTAGATAACATTTTATTTATACATCCATCAAGTTTTCTGAATGTGTGTGAGCCCTTCCATCAAACAAATTTTTGTTTTGAATATTATAGCTCTCATTGAATGTTATGTATTTGTATTTGTAATTGTACTTGAACCTTTTTCCCTACATCCTCCTATATTTCCAAGGGTAGTAAAAGGAACTTTGAGAAGGACTTTGTCCTCTACATCTCCGCTTCACATGTTGCAGTGGCTAGTATACTTGTCCAAAATGGGGAGGATGGATGCGAGCACGTCATCTATTACGTGAACAAGAATATCTCAGTGTCGGCATTTAACTACGACCATGAAAAGAAGTTGGCCGCAACTTTGGATTTATTGAAGCACTTAACTCAAGGAGCGGGGCTCACTACTCCGCCAAGTTTGTTAGTTAGGGGGAATGGGAGCACCATCACCTCTCTTTTCTATTCCTCACCATATTTATTTAATCCAAACGTTCACCCTAATCTATACTTCCATAGTTGATTCCATCCCAACATTTCCCCCAGAATATCCAGGCATGAGAAGAATTAATGCCACCTTGGTTTTGTGACACAAGTACCAGTGGTAAAAGAAGGAGATTTTGTTGTCGTCACACAAGAACCAATAGTGAAAATAAAAGAGGAATTCCTACTACTTCCACACAAGAACCAATAGTAAGAAGAAAAGAACATCTGATGCATATGGACAAGCCAAAGAAATTGTTGGAAGAAGAAGTACTACTGTTGTCACACAAGAACCAACAGTAAGAAAAGGGGGAGAAACTCATATACAAGCCAAGGACACTATTAGAAAAAAAGAATAGGATATCCATGGGAACCTATAATAGAAAAAAAATTTATAGAATTCATTCCTACATAAAGTAGACTATCAAGAAAACAAATTCAAAGTTTCACAAGGGGTCAAATTGCTCGATTATGACTGTTGAAAGTCACCCTGACTGCTGATACAAAGTTATCTTGAAGATACAACATTCCACAGTAAAAAATCATCCCTATTTTCCACTATCATTTATGGATCCTTGCATTTGTGCCATTTACAAGATACCTTTTGTTGCAACAGAGGAGAACAATCTTAAGAGGGCTTGAAGGAAGTATTTTATTATCCAAATACAATAACTTCATTTGATGTTGTATCTAGCATGAATTTTAGGACTATACTCAATGAGGTCCATAAGGAATACCAAGAAGCATCACAAATCTACAAAATTTGTAAAATTCCATTACCTAACCCATTCAACATTCAAAATTGTAATGATGGATGCAAGATTTCCTATGTTACATGAATGGCTCTTATGTTGGTTCAAAGCATATTGTCATAGGAAAATTTTATGATGTGCTTTTGACATTCATAAATTAACCAAATCACTACTTTAAATTCCAAATTTGCAGTATCCTATGAAATCATATAAACAGATGAAGAGAACATGCATTAAATCTATTGCTGATTGTGTTTTTTAATAGGGAGATGTGCCTACAATTAACAATGGAATTTTTGAGAAGATTAATACACAAGATATATGTAATGTACTTTAAAGGAATGCATGCATCCCGGTCCAAAATATTGTAGATCCATGAAAAATTGGGAAACGGTGAATGTGTTGGAAGTTTCATTTAATACAATGGACTACTCACGGAATATTAAGGGAGAAGAAATGGATTAAGTTGCCTAGATTTTGCTTACAATGGTCACATTACAAAACATTGGCTACCTTATGAACATGGGGATGGAACATTCATTTTTACTTGTTTGATGGAAATATATGCAAAGGATGGAAATGGTACAAAAATGATGTCATTCATGACTTAATAGCATACTTGAAATCATTCACCTTCAAGTTCAGACAAGTGATTGCATTGCATGAGAACATGCTCTTTCTTTAGTTAGGGGGGGGGGAATTGTGAACATGCTCTTTAGAACATATATTTCTCCAATATCATGACCATCATGATAGTTTCTTGTAAAAGCTCATTCATAACAGTAGCACATGAATTCTTCTTGAATCCTTCTTTAACGATTTAATAAAGTAATGCATATTTGTTAATACATTGGAATGCACATGCCACTTGTCCATTTCTATTGTGCTGCTTTTCTTCTATTTTCTTAAAGATGAGAGGGGATACACTTTTTCCTTATGTATATTGAGATGACAATGTTTTCTTGAGAATAGGCCTCAAATTTTCTCCATTGTTTTGCAGTTCTAAATTGGTTTTAGGTATCATATTTGAATAGACCTTCACTCAAGATAGTGCCCAATGAATTATTGGAGTTGAATTATGCTCTATGATCATAGCAAGACACAAGTGGACATGCAATTTCACCAATTTGGGTGTCCTCAAAATGGTCATATGGTTTTTTTTCTTTGCAAAGGATTCTCATCTATTCTTGCAGATCATGTATTTCGTTCATGTTTTTATGAAAAATTGAAGAAATTGAACTGACGATATATTTCAAATGGAGAATTGGGTATTTGTGAAAATTGGTGGAGATAAGAATTATGGAAAGAAGGAAAAATACAAGAAGTTTTATGTCAATCCAATGAAGAGTTTTCAAGAAATCAAGCATAGTCACCTACAACCATTTTCTCATTTTCTTGAAAATTATGATGTGGGTTTCTCCAATTTTCGTCTAGGAGAATCATAATTGCATTCTTGACACCCCTACAAAGTTTGGCCAGAACCTATTTTTTTATTTTTGGAGAAATCAGTTTTGTTTTGAAGCTACAGATCATTAGTCCTTTGGCTATATAAGCTAGTTTTCTTGCATTTTTCCCTTGAAAATGTTATGTTGGCATGGAGAATGGTTAAGGATGAGATTTAAAACTTCTTGATGATCAAGGACATTAGTGGTGGATTTTTTATGATTAATTTTGAGGCATGCATAAACAGGAACATCATTTAACTTGGTTGAGAAAGGGTTGCATGAGGACATGCAACATTTTCATCTTGGGGGAGATGATGGGCCTTGGATTTAACATATTTTTATCATGATTTCAACTAATATATAATCCATTTTACTATCCACATTCATGCACTAATCCCTTTTAATGCTCATATGAAGGTTTTTATGCTCAAGGTGTTTCTCCGTTACATGTCTTAGTATTTTATTTGATTTTTTATTAACATTAGGGGAATTATTGTACTATTTATTTGCTTTGAATATTGAATAATTTGTTGGGAAGAAACTATAAAATATTTGAGGGAATTCTGTAGCAGTTGTGGAAACTCTACAAGAATTTTTAGAACCTTTACATGCAGCTAAAAAAATTCTATAGGCGTTTGCAGAGACTCTACATGCAGCTACAAAAAATCTACAGGCATCTGCAGAACCTCTACAGGAAGCCATGGAAACTCTATAGCAAGCTATGGAACCTCCTACAGAACCTACAAAAGTTACAGAAAGTCAATAATTCAAGTTTACCTTCAACTACCAACTTTGGAGAAAGATATTCAATAGGCATGTTAACACTTGAAAGTTTCATAAGTCTGGAATCAATCCATTTTTGTCTTGTCAAGTTTTCGGTCATGCTAAGATACTTCTAAGTCAAATATTTTAGAGATTTGGTGATTCTGCTAAGTTGTGTCATATCGAGTCTGTAATGTCCTATTCTTATTAAGCACCAAAACATCCGCTAACATACTAATTCCCATAGGTTCGAGCGAGTACTGCATAAGAGGGAATTGAATGAGGACATTTGATACTTAGAATAGATAAGGACACTCATTCAGTATTAAAGTCATCAGTCTGATAAAAAAAGACTTACTTATTTAGGCTTAAAGTCAACATAAAATTAAAATTGCAAGCATGAAAAAGTGAAGCATAAACCCTAAAAGTGACATGAAAACCCTAAAAGTGCATGATAATGTATTTAAGAAGGGTTATTGGACTAAAGGAGGTATCTATTATTATTGTTGTTGATTTGGATTATTTGAGCAGTAGCATGGCTTGCAACAACAACAGTTGGGGTTGAAGACAACGTCTTCATATAATGAGATTTTGACAATGAAATATCTTCCCTAGTATCCTTCAAGGTAGGCCATTCAGGTCCACCATCATCTTTTGCATTATTCTTATGTATCTAGTGATCCAACATCCACAGGAATATTGTTTGCAGGTTCACATGTGCAGCTAGGGATTTACCTAGAAAAATCTGAAAGTATCCGTTGGGTCTTTGAATCCCATTTTATCTTCCATATACCAACTTCATCTTCATTAACAGAATCACGCTACTACATTGAGTGATCATCAGCTTTCCATTTTCTCATCCAAAGCAGTTATAAATAGGTCTATGATATTGGGGGTGTCAGTAGCAGGATAGGTGGATAAATTCTTTATCCATATTAGAGGGGTCAAAACCTATTCATGCATCGATCATTCTTGCTGGCATGGGAATATCAACATCTCAGTAAAACCTCAGCTCTATCAGGCACTCCCTTCACCAAAAATGTCACCTTTAGCTAGGGAGAGGGTTCCTTTATTGTTGGGCGTCAACACCAAGAAGGAAGCATCATTACTTCACCGGTCCAAATCTATATGCATGCATCTTATCTCTGGAGTGGAATTAGCTTGATTATCAGTGGTAAGTGTTTACCTCCTTTCTATAAATCTTTGCCCTAGTTCAGCTACAATTTAGGGCCATTGGCACGGCAAATTACATGCACACTTTTATTCAGTATTCTTGCACAATTTGAGAGTACAAGTAATCCCTAGAATATTGAAACAATAGAATATTAGTATTTGGGATATTACATTGGTATCATAGCATGTTCCTTGCCAGCTGTGGGCTTGAACACGAGAAGTAAATGAATACAGAAGAAGACACTTTTGTAACCTATAGGATAAGGAATATTTGGTACACTAAGGAGAAGGAATTTGAGGATATCCAATTAGAAGAGACCAACTCAGACATGGAATCAATAGGTATACACTTTTACAGAGGGAAAGGAATAGGAAAAGAGGAAGATGGTTTGGAAATTCGTAGCTTGGTGAATGCATTGAATGACCTGGCTAAGGGAAAAAAGGAAGTATTGCATGCAATAAATAGATTGGCTCTGAAGCCAGAACTGGGTCATAGTAGTATACCTCTTTCACTTGTAGATATAGGGTCCACTAGTAGTAGTGGGAAACATGCTTACATGAATATGCAAAACACACCCCATATATATAACAAACCTTCCAGCAGACCTACTATGCCTCATTTCCTGGCAGATGCATTAACACGACCAGTCATGTCGGTAGAGCCTAGTGAACCATTCAGAGCTTACTTATAGGAGTACAAATATCAGGGGCATGAGTTTCATGCATCCATGTCCTTTTTATACTTCTGCAACATGAAAAGTAGGAACCAACCAAGAAAATTTAATAGGGGATTTTCCCAGAATTATGAGTTGGAGAAAACCTTGGGCAAGTTGACCATCCCTAACTTTGATGGGACTCATGGAGGTTCACGAGGATATGGGTCCATAAGTTGGACACTTACTTCCAAATCAAACCTATGATGAAGACATATGCCATTAAATTGTTTACCCTGCATCTGGAAGAAGAGGCTCATGAGTGGTGGTACCACGAGCTAGTGAAATTGGGTCACAACACCATCAATTCCTATAGTGAGTTCACACAGAGGATCATGGAGCAGTTTGACAGGAAGGATCCAAAGATAAACTTTAGAGAGTTAGCTCAACTCAAACAAAGAGGTAGGGTAGTGTCGAGGCCTCATCTTATAATTTTAGAGAGTCATTGTTATGGTGACAGATGTGTTGGAGAGCAGGTTGATCATGTTTTTTTCAGAGGCCTTGAAATAACCTCTACAAGGGTGGGTGAAATAATACAAACCATCCACTCCGCAGGATGCAATCAACAGAGACTGATATCTACAAGATTTAGTTTCGAAGAAAAATTTTCCACTTAAAACAAACTTTCCAGTTAAAGATAAAAAACCTTTTCAACAGGAAATGACAAAGAAAACTTGGCTATACGACGGCACAAGGAAAGATTTGAGATGGAAGAAATTGTGTTTCACTTGTCAGGAACCATGGGTTCCAAGACACAGGTGTTCAGGGAAGGCCAAGGCCCACTATATATAGGTCTATTCATATAGTGAAGGGGATGAATCCAAACAAGAAACAACAGAGGAATTGAGGGAAGTAGAGGAGGAGTCACTTCAGGGATAAGCACCAGTGGGAGTTATTGCTACATTGTTTGGATTACCTAGGTTTTATACTCTCAGGGTTAGAGGAGTAGTATAGGGCCACAGGGTAGGTGTGCTAATTGATGGGGGAGCAACCCAAAATTTCATTGATGCAACATGGGTGGCTAAGAGGGGTATTCCAACAGAGAAGTTTGAGGGATTCACTACAACGGTGGTAGGAAATATTAGCATGGAGTGCAACTATTGGATTCCCAAACTGAATGTCACATTAGGAAACTACCATATTACAAACTCATTTTATGTGGTGAACGTGTCTGATACAAATGTAGTATTAGGTTCCAATGGATCTATTCTATAGAAAAATATACTACATATTACAGGGCAATGAAAATGGAATTCCAGGGGCCGAATGGAAAACGAGTAGTTTTGAGGGGCATAAACACTTATCCCCCCAAACCAGTATCATCACAAAGAATGGAGGCTATACTCAGAAAGGGTGACATAGAAGGGTTAGCAAAGTGCTTGGTCACTTTTAGAAAACCTCTAGAGAACAACACCCGACATCCAGTAGATATTCAGGAACTATTGCAGAAACATGAGAAGGTATTTCAGGATCTTCCAGCAGGTTGACCACCAGATAGGGTATTTGTGCATATTATTGAGTTGGAGGAGGGGACCCAGGAAGTCATAACTACTCCATACAAATATCCCAAAAGATACAAGGATGAGATCGAGAATATGATCAAGGAATTACTAGAATTAGGATATATTAAGCCAAGTTCTAGTCCCTTTGCATCATTAGTGGTCTTAGTTAAAAATAAATATGGCACCTTGTGAATGTGTATTGATTACAGAGAACTCGAAAAAAATACCATCAAAAACAGGTATCCCATTCCCAGGATTGATGAATTAATGGATGAGCTACGGGGCGACAAATACTTTTCAAAGATTGATCTTCGATTGGGGTACCATCAGATTCGAGTAAGGGATCAAGACATTTCCAAGACAGATTATGTTTCCACTATGGTCACTATGAGTTCCTAGTCACACTTTTTGGATTCATCAATGCTCCATCCACTTTCCAATATTGCATGAACCACACTTTTAGGGCTCAGTTACGTAAGTATTTAATAGTATTTTCTTTGATGATATTTTAATTATAGTAAAACTTTGGATGGACATCTGAAACACTTAGATGGGGTATTGAGAATTCTATAAGATCACTCGCTTTACATGAAAATGTCTAAGTGTGAGTTTGGTATGAAGGGGATGTTGTATCTAGGACATATAATCAGTGAAGAAGGGGTACAAGTTCATATGGAAAATATTAGAGCTATCTTGGATTGTCCTACACCAAAGACAGTTACTGAACTGAAGGGATTTTTAGGCCTTTGCACATATGACAAGATATATGTTAAGGGGTCCTCTCAATTTTACACACCACTCACCGATGTCACAAATAAAGGGGCATTCACATGGACAGAATTGGCACAAAAAAACTTTGAGAAAATGAAAACAATCATGATTTCTTGTCCAGTTTTTGCACTACCGGATTTCGCACATCCATTCATAGTGGAATGTGATGCTTCAGGAGAAGTACTAGGGGCGGTAGTAATGCAAAACCATTACCTGATTGCATTTTGAAAGATGGAAACTTAAATACTATGAATGACACTACTCCATATATGACAAGGAGATTATAGCCATATTACATGCCTTAACTAAATTCAGAAAGTATTTGGTCGGAAGCAGGTAAATCAAGACAGGTCATAACATCCTCAAATACTTATTTAAGAATAAATAATTAAATGAGCCCCAACAGAGATGGGTCAGCAAGGTACATGCATAATATTTTGAGATAAGAGTATGTTAAGCGAAAGAACAATGTAGTGGATGATGCCTTATCAAGATGACCAACCTCATTATCCCTCATGAGTATATCCATGGATTTGAGGTCACTTCTCTTAGTAGAATATTCCAACAAAAAAAAATCTTGTGAGTTACTAGATGGACAAATCTAGGATGACATGTACAGGATCATTGATGATCATCTATTACAAAGTTAGGATATACCTCATCCCATAGTGTTATAGTTTATTTTAACACTCCAGGTGAATCACACTTTGTATGGCCTTCCCTTGTCCCTCTGCAGACTCCTTAGACCCCGTGGACCATTTTTTGTCCTTTGATGTTTCCTTGACCATCCCTAAAAACATGTGAAAAATGATACACGCGACTTTTAAACCCCTAATCGCGTATATACGTGGGTTTGACCACTAAAACCACGTACATCAGGATGTGTACAAAATCCAAATCCTTTTGGAGTTTTCCTTGACATGGATCCGACTCACTTGACTCCTGGCCTTCCTTATGCCTTGAGATCGCTTGGATTCAACCTTTCATTACCCCTTTGAAAAGCTATATAAGGAACTCTATGGTACATTGAAGGCATATGAGAGAATTGAGAGCAAAGAAACTATAGTCCATTGTTTCCAGAACTTATGCTTGAGTCTGCATCCCTTTGTCCCTTGGAGCACTTTTGTGTTCTTCCCAAGCTTGCCTTTTGCTTGTGAGCTTGTTATAGAGAGATGGAGGATTGAAGTGGTGGAGGCCCAAGTGGGGAATTTAGTTTCTCCGATTCGCAAACATGCCAACAAAGGTTGTATCCATTGTAATCTTTGATTTATATTAATAGAAATATCTTTTCCTGTCCAATAGTGTGTGTTTGAATGAATATTTTATCCATGGGATTATGTCAAATGCTTATACATTATTGATTATATATGCTATAATATATCTAACACCATGATATATAGAATGCTTGTATTATTTACTTGTTTTTGAGGAAGTAATCTATCAATTCAAGCTGAAGTTGGAAAGCTCAACGGGGATCTACTTCAACCGTCCGGATTAAGGTACAAGGCCTGATCCTTTAGTGTTAGATTCTTTAATTTCTTTTGCATATTGGAAAGGATTGATTTCTGGAGTCAAGCTGTCTGTTGTGGTACCCCAAGCCATAGGAATTTCTCTCCGTAATAGAATTGGTGACTCTGCTGGGGATTTCATCGGATCGACTTCAGATCATTTATTTTGGGTTTGGAATCTAGAGTCATTTTGAGTTCCTTGAGACTTGCAGTCATCAGTGGTAGGTTATCTCACCATCGACAGTCCTTGGGAATACATCAATGTCCCATGATCGATGGATCCTCTCAAGTGTTCGACCTCAACACATCTATTCACACTTGTTAGTTTACACTCTAGTACCTTGATTCCCATTTTCATTATCGGTGGGTGATCTCGCGTCTGTTAACGGTATACATTAATGACCGGTAATCAGACGATGGACTACTATGTTTGACCTCGACACCTCTATTCAGATAGTAGGACATGTACTCATAGTGGTTTGTGTAGAATACTTTCCAGATTGGTGGCATCCCTTATATGCTACCTCCTTGATCGTACCAGTGTTCATGAGATCTCAACTCTCGTGACTTGATTCCAGTATATGTTAGACATTTCCAGCTACTATGGAGATCTTGATCTGTTATATATCTTCAGCCATTATGGATATCATGGTCCTTTGTATATCTTCATCATGGAGATTCTGATCTATGTATATTGTATGTGGCGATGACCACTTATGTGATATCTTGTATCATGCCTATTCATGACCATTGTACTCTTATGTATCCGGGACTGCTATATGTATTTACAGTTATGTGCCAAGTTGTATCATTGTACTATGTTGATTGGGTGGCTGGTCTTCCATTTGGGATTCTTCATCACTCCACTTTTGGGATGGACTTATAATGTATTTCGGCCATCGTATGACCCCTCTGACCTCACACATTAGGGGGCATCTGTTATAGCTGATTTTACCACTCCAGGTGAATCACACTTTGTATGGCCTTCCCCTGTCCCTCTGCAGACTCCTTAGACCCCGTGGACCATTTTTTTTCCTTTGATGTTTCCTTGACCATCCCTAAAAACATGTGAAAAATGATACACTCGACTTTTAAACCCCTAATCGTGTATATACATGGGTTTGACCACTAAAACTGCATACATCAGGATGTGTACAAAATCCAAATCCTTTTGGATTTTTCCTTGACATGGATTCGACTCACTTGACTCCTGGCCTTCCTTATGCCTTGAGATAACTTGGATTCGACCTTTCATTACCCCTTTGAAAAGCTATATAAGGAACTCTATGGTACATTGAAGGCATATGAGAGAATTGACAGTAAAGAAACTATAGTCCATTGTTGCCGAAACTTATGCTTGAGTTTGCATCCCTTTGTCCCTTGGAGCACTTTTTTGTTCTTCCCAAGCTTGCCTTTTTCTTGTGAGCTTGCTATCGAGAGATCGAGGATTGAAGTGGTGGAGGCCCAAGTGGGGGATTCAGTTTCTCCGATTCGCAGATGTGCCGACAGAGGTTGTATCCATTGTAATATCTTATTTATATTAATAGAAATATCTTTTCTTGTCCAATAGTGTGTGTTTGAATGAATATTTTATCCATGGGATTATGTCAAATGCTTATACATTATTGATTATATATGCTAGAATAGATCTAACACCATGATATATAGAATGCTTGTATTGTTTACTTGTTGTTGAGGAAGTAATCTATCAATTCAAGCTGAAGTTGGAAAGCTCAACGGGGATCTACTTCAACCATATGGAATAAGGTACAAGGTCTAATCCTTTAGTGTTAGATGTTTTAATTTCTATTGCATATTGGAAAGGATTGATTTCTAGATTCAAGCTGTCTGTTGTGGTACCCCAAGCCATGGGAATTTCTCTGCATAACACATAGTCATATTTAAAGAGAAATATCATACATGCATCACATGACTCACCATTATCAAGGCATTAGGGGTTCTTGAAGACATACAGATAGATCAGAGAGAGGTTCTCATGGAAAGGCCTCAAGGGGGAGGTAATACAGCACGTTCACGAATGAAGCATCTGCCAGTAGAATAAAATTGAACACACTCATCCAACAGGGTTACTTCAGCCATTACCGATACCGGAGCAGAAATGGGAAATTATCTCAATGGAATTCATTATAGGGTTACCCAAGGTACAGGGGAAAGACTTCTTTTATATGTAGTGGTAGATCAGTTGATCAAACTTTCTCACTTCTTTGCTATCTCTTTCGAATATTCAGCATTGTAGGTGGTCAATTTATTTTTCATAGAAGTTTTCAGACTCCATGGGCTACCCAAAACCATTATTAGTGATCGGGAGTAAATTCACTAGTGCTTTCTGGCAGGATTTGTTCATATTGGTAGGGACCAAACTTGCTACAAGCATGAGTTATCATCCTTAGAGCGACGGGAAGACATAGATTGTCAACAAGTGGATTGAGGGGTATCTGATAAACTATGTAGCAGGGCAACAGAGAAAATGGGTTAAATGGATACAACTAGTAGAGTAATGCTACAATAATACACACCACCTATCTATTAAAATGACACCTTTTAAGGCTCTGTATGGATATGAGGCACTGGACTTTGCATACTTGGAATTTGGAGATAGTAGGGCACCAAAGGCCAAAGATTGATATAGGACAGTCAATATATTCTCAAGGTATCGAAGGAGAATCTATAGGCAACTCAGAATCAACAGAAGATATATTCATACATACATAGGATTGAGAGGATTTTGAGGTAGGAGATCTGGTATATTTATGGCTACAACCTTACATGAAATATTCCCTCAAGAAAATAGGAGCGGAAAAACTAAAACCTCACTTATACGGTCCTTAAAAGGTAGTCAGGAAGGTTGGAGAGGTGGCTTATGAAATAGAAATCCCATAGGAGAGAAAAATTCACAATGTGTTTCACGTATCCAACCTCAAGAAAATAGTATGGCAACACATTGCTCCATCCACCAAATTTCCTCTCTTAGATGATGAGGAATTTTTGGTACTAATTCTAGAGAGGATCCTACATGTGCGAGAAAGGAAACTCTGAAACATGATGATTCAAGAGTACTTGGTAAAATGGAAATAATTACCTATTGAGTATGCCACATTAGAGGGAGAGAAAGTATTGCAACACCCTAGTTTGCAGTTTCTTGAGGACAAGAAATTTCAAGAGGGGAGGATTGTAATGTCTTCTTCTAATTAAGCCCCAAAACACCCGCTAACCTACTTAATTCCCATAGGTTCGAGCAGGTACTGCATAAGAGGAAATTGACTAAGGACATTGATACTTAGAACATATCGAGACACTTATTCAGTATTAAAGTCACCAGTCTGATAAAGGAATCCTTATTTCTTTAGGCTTAAAGTCAACATAAAATTAGAATTGCATGCATGCAAAAGTGAAGCATAAACCATAAAAGTGACATGCAAACCCTAAAAGCACATGATAATTTATTTAAGAAGGGTAATTGAACTAAAGGAGGTATCTATTATTATTATTGTTGATTTGGAGTATTTGAGCAGTAGCACGATGTGCAACAACAATAGTTGGGGTTGAAGACAATGTCTTCAGCTAACGAGGGTTAGATAGTGAAATATCTACCGTAGTATCCTTCAGAGTAGGCCATTTAGGTCCACCATCATCTTTCACCTTATTTGTTCGTATCCAGTGATCCAACATCCACAAGAAGATTGTTTCCAGGTTCACGTGTGCAGCTGGGGATTTAGATGGAAAACCCCTAAAGTATTCGTTGGGTCTCTGAATCCCATTTTATGTTCCATATACCATCTTCATCTCCATTAGCAGGGTCACTCTATTGCTTTGAGTGATCATCATCTTTCCGTTTTCTCATCCGAAGCAGTTATCAACAGATCTGTGAGGTTGGGGACATGAGTAGCAGAATAGGTGGATCAATTTTCTAGCCATATTAGAGGGGTCAAAACCTCTTCATGCACAAGCCATTCTATCTGTAACTGGAAGACCAATATCTCAGAAAAATATCAGCTCCATCAGGAACTCCGTTCACCAAAAAATATCACCTTTAGCTGAGGTGAGGGTTCCTTTGTTGCTGGGTGTCAACACCGGGAAAGAAGCATCATTACTACACCAGTATAGCTCTATATGCATTCATCTTATCTCTGGAGTATCATCAGCTTGATTATCAGTGGTAAGTGTTTACCTCCTTTTTGTAAATCTTTTCCCTAGTTCAACTATAATTTAGGACCATTCGCACAACACATTGCATGCACATTTTTATTCAGTATTCTTGCACATTTTGAGAGTACAAGTAAGCCCTAAAATAGTGAAACAATAGAATATCAGTATTTGGGATATTATAGAGTCAATATTAAATGGTTATGATCATGCCATGTGGGTGTAATGAGGTGTTCCAATTTTGATTTTACCCTACTGAGTATGCACTAAGTCTTTCCAGCCATATTTATCTTTCATTTTCAATTTACCATAAGTGCCAAATTTTGGTAACGAAAAAGGGAAGATTTGAATTACATGCACTACAAATATTTTTTTTTAAACTCCCATAACCCCAAGTCATAGGTTCAAAACACCACTGCTACGAAAATATGTAAAGCATGATCATGAGTTGTTGAAGTTCTGCCAGTCAATGATGAAGGTAAAGTCATGACGTTAGTCATTTTTCAAAACCAAAAATGTGGTAGAATTGTGGTACACCCGCCTTCATCACTGCCAAACCTTTCCATCATTTCAGGAACCATTTTCCATGTCATATGTTAGATATCGATCTTCATCATTATCACTAGCCCGGAAAACCCTGTCATTATTAGCAGTTAGAAATTATATGTCAAAGTTTAGGTTACTAATGTGAAACCCCCATTTTCTTATGAAATATCACAGGTGTCAATGATCAGCATTGAAGGCTGAAGCATAAGCATGGATCCAACAGTCACCAAGAAAAAAACCAAGAAAAGTGTAGTTGTGGTGCGTTATGATCCTCAATACACGGGTCTATTAGACGATATTCCTACTACCCGTCATTTTTTCCAACACATGGGTTGCCTCAGATTTTGTGAGAAGCTATGAGGATACCACAAGCATATAACTAAATATTTTGTACTAAAATTTGATGGAAAAAGGACTAGCGTTGGGTCATGAGAGATGGACATGAGTGAAAAAACCATAGTGATTTCTACAAAGATATCAAGGCATGGAGAAGAATGATTTAAAGTAACTAAATTTAAGATGATAGAGTGTGATCACTTCCTCAGGGATGAGCACAAGGGAGAAGACCTGGAAAATGGAGTTCCCAGAGCATGGATGACCAAATAATTTGGGGACCTCTTGCTAGAAATACAAAAATATTTCACCTGCGAAGGTCATTTTGACACTGCATATCAGTATTATTTCATTTTTTTGCTTCTTTTCTTAGGTACAAAGCACCTTTCTATCTTTCCAGAAGCTTAACAAAAATGGTGGACAAAGCACAGTCGAAGGGTTATGAGATTGATCGTTACATTTTTCATTTTGTTTTGATCAAATTGATAGTGCTGGAGGAGCTGAAGAGGATGGGAATGGGGTGGAACATCTTGCTATTATTGATCATTTATGATCCATAAGTCAAGACACTAACACCTAGAAAAAGTATCCCTAACATAGAAAAGAAGAATAAAGGGATTGGAATTGAAACACCTGTTAGCACTGAGGAAATCCCATTTAAGCCTATTGAAAGATTAGGAAACAAAAGAAAAAGGAAGTGAATAATCAATGATACCCTATCCAAGACAAAAGAAAAGGCAACTAAGGCTTCCAAATATTCGAATCCCCAGAATGCTATGAAAAATATCAAAATAAAAGCTAAAACAATAGAAACTTCAATCAAGACAGAAGTAATATAGCATCAATTGAAAAAGAGTTAGACATATGGATTAAAAGGGAGTTTAAGGGGAAGAAGTTGGATTTTATAGCATAAATAGTTGAGAAGACAATGGCTAGAATGCCTTGGACTAGATCTGTTGCTAAGGGTATGATTTCCATAAGCAAGCAAGCTCCCATAGATCCATCTGAAACACTAATTAAAATGTGTCGACCCCTCATTCTGTTATATTAAGAAGAACAAATTCAAGATATCCTTTCTTCTCCCACACACCCAGAAGATGTGGAACTATCCAAAAGTTTCTTTGAACCCATTTCTCAACCTATGTCTAAAAAACCTGATATCTTGCCTTTTACACACAAAGATGAGGCTAAGTCTGAGATTGATTGGTTGAAGGAAGAGCTCCAAAAAACAAAAGAAGAAAACCAACAGATTAAATAAGAAAGCATAAGATATAGGGGAAAGCTGACAAAATAATTACATATGATAGAAGGCGTGCTATATGATACTAGGAGAAGGTTGGTACTGAGTACTTCCCCTCATAAAATAGGTACAAACCTGTATAGAAGAAACACCTCATTGCAAGTTGAGAACAAAGCACTAAAAGAAGAGATGAAAATTGTTAATAGGAGAGAAGCATCAAGAAGTAACATTGAGCCTTTGGTTGAATTATATTTTCAAAAGAAATTATACCTTTCTTACATCACAACCATAGTTTTGGTTGGGTATAGACAAGAATGTTTGCGTTTTTAACAATCAAAGTTGTGAGAAATGGCGATCTATTTTACTCAAAAAGGTGAATATTTATTACACACAGATATTAGTGAAAAGATAAGAAATGTCACATGCCCCAATTTCGCAAAAACAATTTTATATTATTTGATATTATTTGAGAACAATATGTTAAATTTTATGCTAAGTTGTAATTGATGACTCAGCAGAGTCAAGGATATTTAATGTAATTCTGAATATTTTAATTATAAATCAATAAAGGAGGAGACAACAGCTTAGGAGAGTTGTTAAAAAAGTGTTTACTGGTCAAATTGGTGGAGGAGACTGGGTGGAGAGCAAACTGACATGTGGCAGCATCCTCAAACCACTTCCAACTGTTGCAGGTGGCAACCTCCCTAAATTTGGGGTCATGATTCCCGAAGAAAGTGGAATCAGAGTAAGTGGCTCAATTAATGACAACTAACCCAAAAGAGCTAGGAAATATTTATAAAATTCCCATTAAACAGATCTGGGGCTACTCATTCTAGAGAAGTGATCATTCAAGTGAATGTACTTCAAATAAATTGAATGGAAGGGAATTGTGGAAAGAGTTTGAGGAAATAATTGTTGAGTGATCTAGTGCAGCTTTCAAGCTGAAAGATCTTACTGTTGAGTGTAGGGTGTTTTACTGAGTTATTGGACTAGTCTATTGTTTGCATGCTCCACCAATTCTCAGCCAAGAAGACGAGGAACAGGCTCGAGGGTCCTGAGGAAGCGTTGTTTGAGAGCTCTCCAAGAGTTTGGTAGGGAGGAATGGCCTCCTAACATTGTTGTTGTCTATCCTAATCAAGTTCTACATTATTTTGTTTTAATGTGTTAGAATGGAAAATAATTTCTAGTCTGTGTTTTTCCACACCTGGAAGGACAAGGTCGTACTCTAGCACAGATAGAATATTTACAGTAGATGAAAGAAAATGTTAAGAGATTGTATATAATATATATGGTTCTGCATTTCATAGTTAGCATAGTAATTTATTTCAGTATGTAGGTTATTATTAAAAATAACAGTGATCTAATTATTTATGTTTATGGTTTTAACAAGCTTATTTATGTAAACATACTGGAAAAGAAATAGCAGTACTCTAGCATAGGTAGAACATTTAAGAAGATAAGAGAATATCTTAGTAGATAAGATTATGTATTTGCAGACAGTAGAGTAACTTTATTAAAATCAAAATATTATGGAGGTTAAACTGTGTTAAGATAGGTTTATATTCTTTTGTTTTCACTTAGTAACTAAATGAAATGCAGCAGAAAAATCACAGTAGAGTCACAATGTTTACATACAATTAAGTAAATAAACGAGCCACTAATTACATAGTTTATTTACTAATGATATCAACTAAATCTAAGACTGATACTTATTATAAATGAAATAGGGTAATATTAAAAAGTATTTAATTTATAAAGAGTAAACTGAGATAATCAAGGATTACAGAGTTATTGTTTTAATTATTACATAACTCTGAATCCTTACTAATTAATAGAGCAGTAAACAGTTAAGAATTTAAAAATAAACAGTAAATAGAAATAAGCTAAGAACTTACAGTATTGTTATACCTCTTTAATTCAAAAGAAAAGAAAATACTTAAACAGGATAAACAATATCAGAACTATTGTAACAACGTAAAATAGGTAAACAAAAACAAATACATATGATAAATTTTAAGAATATATTTATCTAAGGGTTCTTTTACAGTAACCTTAGGTTTTTATCTGAATTTAAAAGTATAAAAATTTAAAATTCACCTTACGACTGAATAGACAGTCTTCACATTATATTTAATTATTTACAAGAAAATATTAAAACAAATAATTACCATTATTAACAGTCGAGGAAGGGAAGACCCAAAATACACAGAGTCTTAACTTACAGGTTATATAACTGATGTATAAACGAGACAGAGCTTTAAATTATTAAAAATCCTTTTAAAACCATTTCATAATCAAGACAGAGCTCGAAGCTAAAAAGAAACCCTTTAAACCAAGTGTATAACTCTGTCAAGCCAAAAGGATTAAGATATAACAAATTTACTTCACCTAGCTCAAGGTCGGTGTACCCGGCATCGTGGCGAGGGTTCGAAAGACAAAACAACGATCAACTTACAGAAACTTCATTACAGTAATAACTATTATAAAACAATGTATATTTTATTAATATATTCAAAACAGAGGACCATTAAAACCATGAACACAGGAGAACCCCCACCTATTAAGAAACAAAGTATATCATTATGTAGCCATAGGGCTATAAAACCTGTCAATAAGTCGAGAGCAGTGAATACAAGTCACGGCATCAAGGCCGTAGTAACCCTGCTACAAGAAAGGGATTAATAACCAAAAATACTTAATATCAATTGAGCCAAACATCTAAAAACACCAAAGGAACCGAGGTCGAATTACTTCTCCAACCGAAACCCTTTTCCCCTAATCTGTACAAGCAGGGAGGAGCCACATTGTAACAGGGACTTACCTGTAGGTTTTCCCTGTAAATACAAACTTGGAGAAGGGTTCTGCCAAGCGTAAGGGCGAACTGCAACTTGTAAGTAAACCTGAGGGTTTTAGTTAGAAGCTAGTTATTCTATAAATATAACTATAACTGTAATTTAGAACTTACAATGATTGTAAAATAAACCCTTACCTGATTGTGAAAGATTCGGAAGCCGAGGAGGATTTGGACTCACACCACGAGAAGAACAACCCTCGTGCTCACTAGTGACAAAGACGACGGAACTCACCATACATTCTACACCACGAACAGGAGTAAGCTTTGGCACTGGCCGCGAAATGAAACAATACTAAAAACTAATGACAGAGAACAGCTACACCCACAGCAAATTTTTGCATGTAGAAGGAAAATCAAATGAGAACTGTGTATCTCTCCCACACCACACTAGAGTGGCAACGCTGCCTTACACAGACATTGGAGCTGGAGGCGAGCACAAGTGAGCCCTCATGGTCATAGTAAACCAGAAAGAGAAAAGACCAAAACCCTTGAAAAGGAATGAGGAGTTAGGGTTGTGTTGGAGGCTTTTAAGTTATGCATTTCACGGTGGAGAACAATCCACGTGCCCACCAAATTATTCCAATTCACAGTGGGTCGAATTGTATAGTTTCCACTGCACTGTCGTATCCAAATTATTGTTAATAATTCATACAACGATCACAATGATAATATATATTATACGAAGTCAATACATATCATTTCAATGATAAACACTAAGTCAAACAACTTTGGAGCATGAGATTACTATGGTATCATTAAACCCTTGTTTATTATAAACTTTGGAACCCTCATTGGTAATGAACCAAATCATACATTGTATCGTTAACGTTGATATATGTAAACATTGAAATCTTCAATGGAAAAATAACAACTATGGAGAGATCCCTAGTAGGGTATAAGCCCTTAAGTACAAGTTAATAATCCTAATAATAATCATTGATTCAAATATTACATTAAAGGACTATGTTATTAGAACTAGTCTATATGTAAACACTAATGGTGAGAATTTAATTTATAAATCATTGTGTGTATATAAAAAGTATTTACACTCTAGAATAAATTCTTATTGTGGTATGAAGTCTATAGTACTAAGAGTAAGGTAAACTTAATGGAAGTTGTAATCGTTTGGTCTCCATAAGTAAACAATGCTCCAAATGAATTCAATCAAGGATAGATTAGTCTTGGTAGGAAAAGGATAGTAAAAACTAGCTAAGAATACATATAGTTTCACTATTATTTATAAATAAATAATATGATAATGTAATTTCATCACATTACTTATGTCACAAAGAAGTTTGGAAGTTAGAAATCACAACTAGTCGACATTTACATAAATGATCATTTATAAATACAATGCATTACTGATAAACTTCCTCTACTGAAGCTTAATAAAAGATAAAGCTAAGAGTTTCGTATAAGCTTGTTTCTTGAAAGGCATTAGGTCTATTTCCATACTTATAAGTAGTGTTGTACATTTCATAAATAGCAACAGCGATACACTTTTGCTTCAATAAGAGTATTGGTATAATAAATCTTGAGCTCTATTAAGAACTGGAAATAACTTAGTGTAAAGAGGAAAGGAAAACTTATCTAGCGTAGCAGACATTCTGATAATAGACAATCAGTAGGGTAAAGATACTAATCATAACAACATGAAGTGAAAATACTATCACTATTGCAAAACAAGTAAAAGAACATTACTTTACCTTGTAGTAATCTTGGATTCTATTAAGCAAATGTTTACTCTAGCAGTATATTATGCTAAAAGAAGTATATCTAGATTAATGCCTTAATAAACTCTTACTAGTTCAAAAATTACCTATCAAGCCTGTAAGATCCAGATTTCCAGATAAGTTAGCTTTCGCTAAGTAAGCCTCAGATAGAAAGCAACTTCTCACCTACTTGACAAAATAAAAGCTATCAGTATAGCTAGAAACAACTGAATGCAGATTATTCACATCATATATCGATATTAAAATAGTTTTAATTTATATGGGTTTAAGTTAATATTTAGTTTGTTAACTGTTTCATTTATCTGTTAACATCTAGCAGTTAACAAATAGCGACTATAAACAATTTATGTTACATAAAAGATAAAAAAAATAAATTGTGAAAAATTTGGGGTTTTGACATGTGGTATCAGAGCACAAGGTTCAAACACTAGACCTTGATGAAGCCCAACTTGATTTTTATGAAACAGTGAATTTAAACTAGTTTGTTGATGTTATTTTTTTTTTATGTTATTCCACAGAGAAAATTGTTTTTGAAGTTTAACAACAGGTATGGAAAGGCTGGAGGAATATGCGGAAGAGGAATCTCCTTTTACTGAACAAGAAAACTTACCAAGAGACCCCATACAAGAATATTTAACCTCTAAGTCCTAAGAATTGTTACAAATAGTAAAAGACTTAAAATCTGAAATGGAATCTGTTAAATGAGAGAATGAAAGGATTCTGAGGGCTCAGGAGGAGTTGAATCATATCCTAACAGAAAGATTTCAAACTGAGGGTAGGGGTAAAGGAGTTGATACAGAAGACACTAGTCATCAACATAAATATAAAAAGATTAAACAGACTAAAAATGAAAGCAGTTCATCTTCAGAGGTGTTTGGTGATCAACGTAAATTTCACTCCACTAGTGACAGTAGTGATGACAATAATTATACTAAAAAGAGAAAATATAAACCCTATGAGGAAATTTTTGGGGAGTTTAAAAAGATTAAACTACCAACATTCAATGGAGAGACTGAGAAGGGGGAGGAAGCGGAATCTTGGTTATCTGGAATGAAGAAGTACTTCCAAATTTATAACTATTCTAACCAATTAAAGGCTAGAATGGCTATCTACAATCTCTCAGGAAAGGCTGATATTTGGTGGTAAGACTTGAAGAGAGTGAAGGGAATAAAAGAGAAAAACACAAATTGGAGTACCTTCAAGAGGTACCTTAAAAAGAATTTTTTGTTTGAGCGATACTATGAAGAGAGAGCAAAAGAATTCTATGAGCTTAAATTAGGATCAATGACTATGAAAGATCTAAATAGCAAGTTTTTAATTCTGCTTAGGTATGTGCCATACCTTGTAGATGAAAAACCAAAGGTACAATGATTCCTCAACTGTCTACCTTATCATATTAAGGACAGGATTGAGTATGACAATCTGAAAACTCTAGAAGAAGCTATGAGGAAAGCCAACATCTGTTACAAACAGAATTGGAAGAAGGAAAGCATGGCCAACTAGAAGGCCAAGAAGAATAATAACCATTATGATCAAAAGAAGAAAGAATTTGTGCCCAACAGGAATTCTAAAAACAATAAGGCCAAAATTTTTGCTAACAGGAATTTCCAAGGGAATAAGAATAATTCACCAAGTAATCAGAACAATTCAAAGGGTAAAGAATCTGCTAATAACCATGGTAATTACACTAAGAACTTTGAATGCAAAGAACCTATAAAGTGTTGGGAGTGTAATGTCCCACATTATGCCTCAGTCTATCCTAATCGAAAAAAGACTGTCAATAATATTCATACCATACAGGAGGAAATGACTGTCGGAGATTTAGCAAGGACTATGCCCAGAATCAATGCAGCCTTGGAGAATCAATAAGCAGAATATCAAACTTCCATGGTGGAAGTAGAAGGTATGATAAACCAAACCCCTATAACTATTTTAATTGATCCAGGAGATAGTCTCAGTTATATTTCACCTAAAATGGTAGAAAAATGTAAGTTTCATGTTGAAAAATTTGAAAATTCTTGGTTGGTGCAGTTAGCCACTGGTGCTAAAAGGAAGGTAACTTGTTTTGTAAAAGAATGTGCAGTAGTTATGGATCAATTTGAAACTGTTGTAAAGCTTAATATATCACCTCTTGGTTCTTATGACTTACTCATCGGTATGGATTGGTTAGAACAACATAGGGTAATTTTAAATTGTTGTGATAAAACCTTTATGTGTATAAACAATGATGGAAAACTAATAAGTGTAAAGGGGATCCCTAGAAAAACAACCATAAGGCAGATTTTTGCTCTGCAGCTTAAGAGAGCTGTTAGGAAGGGTTGTAAATCTTATGCAGTAACAATAACTGATGAGGAGAATCTAAATAAAACAAACAAACTAAAATTGGAGGACATACCAGTTTTAAGAGAGTATGTTGATGTATTCCGAAAGAAATTCCAGGATTACCTCCGAAAAAGGAACTAGACTTTACCATTGAGCTGGTACCTAGTGTAGTACCCAGCTTAAAAAGTATAAAGTCACAATTAAAAGAACTTATTGACAAAAAGTATATTCGACCTAGTGTGTCTCCCTGGGGGGCACCTATCATCTTCGTTAAGAAAAAGGATAGAACCATGCGACTTTGCATAGATTACCGTCAGTTGAATAAGATGACCATTAAAAATCGATACCCATTTCCTTGCATAGATGATCTGTTTGATCAACTACGTGGAGCCATGGTGTTTTTGAAAATTAATTTAAGGTTTGGATATCATCAAGTTAGGATTAAAGATGAAGACATCTTTAAAACAACTTTTAGAACTCGATATGGCCATTACGAGTTTGTCGTCATGCCATTCAGGCTTACTAATGTCCCAGCTGTTTTTATTTGTTTAATGAACAATGTTATGCATAAGTATCTAGATAAGTTCATAGTCTTGTCTATCAACGATATATTAATCTATTCAAAAACTGATGAAGAACATAAAGAACGTTTAAAATTTGTTTTGCAAGATCTACGAGATCATCAACTCTTCGCAAAGTTTAGTAAATGTGATTTCTTCAAAGATAAGATTCAGTACTTAGGACATGTGGTGACTAAGGAAGGGATTTCGGTAGATCCCGAAAATATAAAGGCGATTGAAGATTGGTCAGTTCCTAAGGATGTAACTGATGTTCTATCCTTCATGGGAATTACTTGTTATTACCGGAGGTTCATTGAAGGTTTTTCAAGAATCGTGAATCCGATAACTTCTTTGCAGAAGAAAGGAAAGAAATTTGATTGGAACCAGAAATGCGAGGAAATCTTTAAAAAGTTAAAAACTTTATTGACCAGTGCACCTATTCTAAGAATATCTGATCCAAATAAAGAATTTGTAGTGCGCACTGACGCCTGCAATGATGGTTTAGGCGGTGTTCTGACTCAAGAAGGGCATGTTATTTCCTATGAGTATAGGAAATTAAAAATTCATGAAAATAATTATGGAACTTATGATCTAGAATTAGCTGTTGTTATACATGCTCTAAAGATGTGGCGTCATCACCTAATTGGCAGAAAATTTATTTTAATGACTGATAATAAAGGACTAAAATATCTGTTAGATCAGCCTAATCTAAATGCCAGACAAGCTAGATGGATAACTTTCCTAAGTGAGTATGACTTCAAAATTCAGCACATTAAAGGTAAAGAAAATAAAGTTGCTGATGCATTAAGTATGAATGCAAGGCTGAACTTCACAGCAGCTATCAGCACTTATACAACAGATCTGGATGAATAGCTTAAAGCAGGGATAGAACAAGATGAAATTTACCAAAACTTACAAGCTAAAGCGAAAGAAAATCCAACAAAAAGCTTAAGTAAAGGGTACCATTTGAATGAAAAAAGATTTTTACCGTATAAAGACAGAATGTATGTACCTAATGTACATAAAGTTAAGTTATTAATTTTAGATGAAATCCATAAAACTCCATACTCAAGTCATCCAAGCTATCAAAAGACTATAAGTATGTTAAGAAAAGAATATTTTTGTCCAAACATGAAGACTGAACTGGTAGAGTACATCGCTAGGTGTTTTGAATGTCAACAGGTGAAAACTGAACATCAACACCCACCTGGATTACTTCAGCTATTGCCCATTCCTAGCTGGAAATGGGAGATAATTAGTCTCAATTTTATTACTGGACTACCTAAGAATCAGAATTTAAATGATTCTATCATGGTATTGGTTGATAAATTAAGTAAATCATCCCACTTTATACCTGTTAAAACTACGTATAAAGTTGCAAACATAGCTGATATCTTTCTAAAACAAATTTTCCGACTGCATGGAACACCGAAAGTTATAATCTCAAATAGAGATCCTAAATTTACAGGTAACTTTTGGAAATCTCTGCTTAAAGGATTAAAAATTACATTAAATTTGAGTACTTCATTCCATATTCAAACAGATGGATAGACTAAAAGAGTAAACCAGGTACTAGAAGATTTATTAAGAATGTATGTGAAAGACCAGCCAGGTAAATGGGAGGATTATTCGCATCTAGTAGAATTTGCTTATAATAATAATTATCAAGCATTAGCCAAATTTAGTCCTTTTGAAATCTTGTACGGAAGGAAACGTAATACTCATATCTCCTAGAGTAATCCGGTGGATAGTTTAGTATTAGGCCCTGAAATATTAAAGGAAATGGAATAAATTGTAAAGCAGGTACAAGGTAATCTGAAAATTGTGCAGGATCGACAGAAAAGTCAAGCAGACCTTAAAAGAACTCCAAAAGAGTTTCAGGTAGGTGAACATGTGTTCATCAAGGTGAGGCCCAAAAAGAGCTCTCTGAGATTGGGAAGTTGTGCAAAACTAGCACCTCGTTACTGTGGTCCATTTGAAATATTGTCCAAGATTGGACAAGTAGCTTATCAATTAGCATTACCACCAAATTTAAGAGTACATAATGTTTTTCGCATTTCTGTATTAAAGAAATATGTTCACGATGCTACTGAAGTTGTTAACTGGAATGATGTACAGGTGGAACCAGAAGGAGATTTTCTGGTGGAACTGGACTATATCCTGGGGCTGAGGGAGATCACACTTCGGAACCGCACCATTGGTCAGGTGAAGGTGCAATGGAAGAACCTTAGTCCAGAGGAAGCCACCTGGGAATCGGAAAGTAATATGCGGGATGCATATCCAATTCTATTCCAGGGGAATTCTGAGGATGAAGAATAAATAACATCGAGGACGATGTTATGCTCTAATGGGGTGTGTATGTCACATGCCCCAATTTTGCAAAAACAATTTTATATTATTTGATATTATTTGAGGACAATATGTTAAATTTTATGCTAAGTTGTAATTGATGACTCAGCAGAGTCAAGGATATTTAATGTAATTTTGAATGTTTTAATTATAAATAAGTAAAGGAGGAGGCAATAGCTTAGGAGACTGTTAAAAGAGTGTTTACTGGTCAAATTGGTGGAGGAGACTGGGTGGAGAGAAAACTGACATGTGGTAGCATCCTCAAACCACTTCCAATTGTTGCAGGTGGAAACCTCCCTACATTTGGGTTCATGATTCCCCAAGAAAGTGGAATCAAAGCAGGTGGCTCAATTAATGACAACTGACCCAAAAAACCTAGGAAATATTTATAAAAATTCCCATTGAAGAGAGCTAGGGCTACTCATTCTAGAGAAGTGATCATTCAGGTAAATGTACTTTAGAGAAATTCAATGGAAGGGAATTGTGGAAAGAGTTTGAGGAAATAACTGCTGAGTGATCTAGTGCAGATTTTAAGCTGAAAGATCTTACTGCTGAGTGCAGGGTGTTTTACTCAGTTATTGGACTAGTCTATTGTTTGCATGCTCCACCAATTCTCAGCCAAGAAGATGAGGGATAGGCTCGGGGATCCTAAGGAAGCGTTGTTTGAGTGCTCTCCAGGAGTTTGGTAGGGAGGGATGACCTCCTAATTCTATTGTCGTCTATCCTAATCAAGTTCTACATTATTTTGTTTTAATGTGTTAGAATGGAAAATAATTTATAGTCTATGTTTTTCCACACCTGGAAGCACCAGGCCATACTCCAGCACAGATAGAATATTTACAATAGATGAAATAAAATGTTAAGATATTGGATATAATAGATATGGTTCTGCATTTCGTAGTTAGCAGAGTAATTTATTTCAGTATGTAGGTTATTATTAAAAAGAACAGTGATCTGATTATTTATGTTTATGGTTTTAACAAGCTTATTTATGTAAACATATTGGAAAAGAAATAGCAGTACTCTAGCATAGGTAGAACATTTAAGAATATAAGAGAATATCTTAGTAGATAAGATTGTGTATTTACAGACAGTAGAGTAACTTTATTAAACTCAAAATATTATGGAGGTTAAATTGTGTTAAGATAGGTTTATATTCTTTTGTTTTCACTTAGTAACTGAATGAAAAGCAGCAGAAAAATCACAGTAGAGTCACAATGTTTACATACAGTTAAGTAAATAAACGAGCCACTAATTACATAGTTTATTTACTAATGATATCAACTAAATCTAAGACTGATACTTATTATAAACTAAATAGGGTAATATTAAAAAGTATTTAATTTATAAAGAGTAAACTACGATAATCAAGGATTACAGAGTTATTGTTTTAATTATTACATAACTATGAATCCTTACTAATTAATAGAGCAGTAAACAGTTAAGAATTTAAAAATAAACAGTATATAGAAATAAGCTAAGACCTTACAGTATTTTTATAGCTCTTTAATTTAAAAGAAAAGAAAATACTTAAACATGATAAACAATATCAGAACTATTGTAACAACGTAAAATAGATAAACATAAACAAATACATATGATAAATTTTAAGAATATATTTATCTCAGGGTTCTTTTACAGTAACCCTAGGTTTTTATCTGAATTTAAAAGTATAAACATTTAAAATTCACCTTACGACTGAACAGACAGTCTTCACATTATATTTAATTATTTATAAGAAAACATTAAAACAAATAATTACCATTATTAACAGTCGAGGAAGGGAAGACCCAAAATACACAGAGTCTTAACTTATAGGTTATATAACTAGTGTATAAACGAGACAGAGCTTTAAATTATTAAAAATCCTTTTAAAACCATTTCATAATCAACACAGAGCTCGAAGCTAAAAAGAAACCCTTTCAACCAAGTGTATTACTCTGTCAGGCCAAAAGGCTTAAGATATAACAAATTTACTTCACCCAGCTCAAGGCCGGTGTACCTAGCATCGTGGTGAGGGTTCGAAAGACAAAACAATGATAAACTTACATAAAATTTATTACAGTAATAACTATCATAAAATAGTATATATTTTATTCATATATTCGAAACAGAGGACCATTAAAACCATGAACATGGGAGAACCCCCACCTATTAAGAAACATAGTATATCATTACGTAGCCATAGGGCTATAAAACCTGTCAATAAGTCGAGAGTAGTGAATACAAGTCACGACATCAAGGTCGAAGTAACCCTGCTACAAGCAAGGGCTTAATAACCAAAAATACTTAATATCAACTGAGCTAAACATCTAAAAACACCAAAGGAACCGAGGTCGAATTACTTCTCCAACCGAAACCCTTTTCCCCTAATCTGTACAAGCAGGGAGGAGCCACATTGTAACCGGGGCTTACCCATAGGTTTTGCTGTAAATCCAAACTTGGAGAAGGGTTCTGCAACCTGTAAGTAAACCCGAGGGTTTTAGTTAGAAGCTGGTTATTCTATAAATATAACTATAACTGTAATTTAGAACTTACAACAATTGTAAAATAAACTCTCACCTGATTGTGAAATATTCGGAAGCCAAGGAGGAATTGGACTCACACCACGAGAAGAACAACCCTCGTGCTCACCAGTGACAAAGGCGACGGAACTCACCATACATTCTACACCACGAACAGGAGTAAGCTTTGGCACTAGCCGCGAAAGGAAACAGTACTAAAAACTAATGACAAAGAACAACTACACGCACAACAAATTTTTGCATGCAGAAGGAAAACCAAACAAGAACTGTGTATCTCTCCCACACCACACTATAGTGGCAATGCTTCATTACACAGACATTGGAGCTAGAGACGAGCACAAGTGAGCCCTCATGGCTGCAGTAAACCAGACAGAGCAAAGACCAAAACCATCGACAAGGAATGAGGAGTTAGGGTTGTGCTGGAGGATTTTAATTTATGCATTGCACAGTGGAGAACAATCCATGTGCACACCAAATTATTCCAGTTCACAGTGGGTCGAATTGTATAGTCTCCACTGCACTGTCGGATCCAAATTATTGTTAATAATTCATATAACGATCACAATGATAATATATATTATACAAAGTCAATACATATCATTTCAATGATAAACATTAAGTCAAACGGCATTGGAGCATGAAATTACTATGGTATCGTTAAACCCTTGTTTATTATAAACTTTGGAACCTTCGTTGGTAACGAACCAAATCATACATTGTATTGTTAACCTTGATATATGTAAACATTGAAATCTTCGATGGAAAAATAACAACTATGGAGAGATCTCTAGTAGGGTATAAGCCCTTAAGTACAAGTTAATTATCCTAATAATAATCATTGATTAAAATATTACATAGAAGGACTATGTTATTAGAACTAGTCTATATGTAAACACTAATGGTGAGAATTTAATTTATAAATCAATGTGTGTATATAAAAAGTATTTACACTCTTGAATAAATTCTTATTGTGGTATGAAGTCTATAGTACTAAGAGTAAGGTAAACTTCATGGAAGTTGCAATTGTTTGGTCTCCATAAGTAAACAATGCTCCAAATGAATTCAATCAAGGCTAGATTAGTCTTGATAGTAAAGGACGGTAAAAACTATCTAAGAATACATATAGTTTCACTATTATTTATAAATAAATAATATGATAATGTAACTTCATCATATTACTTATGTCACGAAGAAGTTTGGAAGTTAGAAATCACAACTGGTCGACATTTATGCAAATGATCATTTATAAATACAATGCATTAATAAGCCGATAAACTTCCTCTACTAAAGCTTAATAAAAGATAAAGCTAAGAGTTATGTATAAGCTTGTTTCTTGAAAGGCCTTAGGTTTGTTTCCATACTTATAAGCAGTGTTGTACATTTCATAAATAGCAACAGCAATAAACTTTTCCTTCAATAAGAGTATTGGTATACTAAATCTTGAGCTCTATTAAGAACTGGAAATAACTTAGTGTAAAGAGGAAAAGACAATTTATCTAACGTAGCAGACATTCTG
Source organism: Pseudotsuga menziesii (assembly GCA_001517045.1). Taxonomy (NCBI): domain Eukaryota; kingdom Viridiplantae; phylum Streptophyta; class Pinopsida; order Pinales; family Pinaceae; genus Pseudotsuga; species Pseudotsuga menziesii. The sequence continues at coordinate 77,523 of LPNX010254975.1, read as the reverse complement.
ATAATAGACAATCAGTAGGGTAAAGATATTGATCATAACAACATAAAGTTAAAATACTATCACTATTGCAAAACAACTAAAAGAAACATTACTTTACCTTGTAGTAATCTTGAATTCTATTAAGCAAACTTTTACTCTAGCAGTATATTATGCTAAAAGAAGTATATATGGATTAACACCTTAATAAACTCTTACTGGTTCAAAAATTACCTATCAAGCCTGTAAGATCCAGATTTCCAGATAAGTTAGCAATCGCTAAGTAAGCCCCAGATAGAAAGCAAATTCTCACCTACTTGACAAAATCAAAGCTATCAGTATAGCTAGAAACAACTGAATGTAGATTATTCACATCATATATCGATATTAAAATAGTTTTAATTTATATGGGCTTAAGTTAATCTTTATTTGGTTAACAGTTTCATTTATCCGTTAACCTCTAGCAGTTAACAAATAGCGACTATAAAAAATTTATGTTACATAAAAAAAAATTGTGAAAAAATTGGGGTTTTGACAAGAAAGGTCAACAGGAGGGGAAAAGATATGCTTGGAAAATATTGTGGACGCATCCATCTATAAATCTCATATGAGAAAGAAAACAGATGGATAATTTTGTGAACCTTTAGGAAGGAAATTTAATATGCATATGTGGAATATGAAAAGTTTGGTAATTTCTAGGAATTTCATAGAATTTGCATTACAAAAACAAGTAATGTTCTACAAGAGTTCTCGAAATCGTAGTTTTGCTTAATCAAAGGAAAGGGTCAAATAGAAATTTACAGAAGTCCTTGGTTTGCTTTGACCTAGTTTGTATGATAAATTTTGGTTGTTATGAAGTCATCATGGAAGGGGTAACAACATGCATAGGTTGGTATACATATTCACATATAGAGATAATTAATTCTTATTAGAAATGCCTAATTTTGGATGTAATTAGGTTTTGGTATAATTTAATTTAGAGACAGTGATGAGGTATTATCTAGTAGAGTGGTCTGTTATATGTCTCAAAGTAGCTCGGTGATCCATTAACAAGCATGAATTCTGCTAAAATTTAAGTTTGAGTATTATTCAAGAATTTACACAATCTTAGTAACTTTTGCATCCACAGTGGTGTAAAATAGAGGAGAGTTCTACAAAAGTTATGTAAAATGCAATTTTGCAACACTAAAGACAAAAAATGAACGAGGCAATCTATAGAAGTTTTCAATGTTGCTCTATCTCGGCTAACAATTCAAAGTTCTATTTTTATATGAATAGACTAGCATCGAGGCAGTATAAAAATCATGTTGGTAAATATTTGTTCCTTCGAAGTAATTAAGGAGATTTAGTTAGAGTTAAGTCCCCAAAAATAAGGAAATGGTTAACATAGGTTATTTGTAACCATCCCTAAAAGTTAGAATTGGTTTGCTTATGTGACATCGGTTATGTAATTGTTTTCTATTTTGGGAAGTGAGCTAAAGGCTCGAATTTGTAACTAAAAAAGATAGCCTTTTTATATAAGGGATGAAAAAGACTTATTAAGGGATGATACTTGAGAGGAGACTATTGTGTAATGTAAATCCTATTTTGCAGAGATTAATAAGAATTTGGAGCTGAAAGGTGTTGAAGTATTACAAATATTCCTAAGTTATTATTTTTACAGTATGTTACAATTTTCATGGGTGTTTATTGAGTCTGTTTCATTTTCCATGTTGTTCATCTTCTTTGCATTTGAGTGAGATTATATGATTTGGAATTCATTATGTATTCTCTAATTCATCATACTTGAATGCCATTATCTCTTTCTCCCAAACTTAATATTGAATTCACCCATGCTAGGTCATGGGGGGTTCACTAGAAAGGGAAATATTATATCATGTCCATTCATATTGGGGGTTTTAATACTCCTAAAAACCTCAAAAATATATTTCCTTGTATTAAGGGGTTAAGGGGTGGGGGGTTTAATTTGACATAGTAATATAAATATTGGGGGTTGTTTTATTTGGGTGGGATGAAGAATAAAATTCAATCATGGGATGGATTCATATATATAACTTCTTATTCACATATTTGGAGGTCTCCCACAAACACCTATTTTCCCACCATTTCCTCCTATATCTCACACAGGGATGTGCCTTATCGGATTCCTCATTGAATCCTCTCGACGACCTATTCCTGGAGAACAAGCAGGAACTATTAAATTTTTGGCTTGGAATATTAATAGCCATGCTCCCCTAGCATGGATTACAGGCCTCGACTGGGGCCTCAATTACTGATTTTTTTCTAAATATTAACTATATATATATATATAGTATGTGTGTGCATGTCAAACACAATGTTTTATTATATTGTTTTCAAAATATTAATGTTAAATAAAGTTTTATATAATGCTAAGTAAAGTTGAATATAGAAAGTGATTGTATACAATATGGTCAATTAAGGTAGAGGAAATTTAGCACAACGGATAAGAAATATTTCATTAGGACTTGACTTTTTGTCAATGGTTATTTCAAGTTTTTAAAACATGTTTAAAAAAAAAAATCATACACTTTTCCCTTGAATCAATACTATTTCTTTGTTGTAGTTTATTCTTAGTGAAAATTAAGTGTTTGTTCACATATTGTCTCAATAAATAAAATACAATGAAATGTAGGGAAGTCCATCCATGAGAGGGTTTCAATTTTTCATTTTTACGGAGTTTAATTTATTAAGCTTATCAAAAACATGATCTCTCTATGGTTATATTTGTATTTACATGATATAAAATTGGTTGAATGGCATGTTGTGGTGTGAAACATCTGCAATTCTCATATTTTCTACGCATTGCAATGACTATTGGACTATCGGTATTTTACATTCTTTGTTACATTGATCTCTTGATTGAGTTGCATTTTACGCATTTTTCCTTCCCCGTTACTTTTTCATTGGGTCTTCCACTATCCAATGCTACAAATTGATTAGTCTCCCATGCAAATATTTGTGGGATCATTATTAGCATTATACTATTATTTTATTTAACATGGTATTTTCTTATACTAAGAAGCATTAGATCCTATTTATTACAACTTGATAATATGATAGAAATGGGATGTAAAAAATGGGACGATAAAAATGGATACGTACAATATCTGGTGAAACTAGGGGTTTTCTTAATTGGAAAGGTATATTGGGAGGTGGCTTCAAAAATACTAGTTTAGGAGGAATTTCCCAATATTTAGTGAAATTAGGGATATTATTTAATATCTTGCGAATGTGCGTGCTATGTAACAAGTTCACAAAGTGAACCCCCCGTGTTCTAGCTGCCCAATGTTAATGGGTTATTACTCTTTATTCTACTTTCATCATTGAAAATCATAAAGATGTATTCAGAAATGATACCTACCTTGCCTCTGTGATAAACTAAAATACATGTTGGTTCCAAGTTGTTTGAAATATCTCCATCATTTTGAATCCGTGCCGAATGGTTCTCTTCTAAACATATCAACCATAAACTTTTAAAACCATTTTCATGCTTGTTGAATCTGACCTCTTTGTATTCATTGCAAATTTTTATCATCAGTAATTAGACTTTTGAGAGAGCACTCTCTAGTCGTATAAATCATAATACAACCTAAAGTAGGTTTTTGGTTACCTCAAGACTTTCCTCCCACAGCCGGAGGAAAATATGACTCATAACAGGAGCAATGGATTTTTAAAAATCCATTATTTCTATCATTCTTATTGTCTGAAATCATGATGTTAAATTATTTGAAAATTAAAGGTGGATATGAGTGCATATTTGGCTTATCCACAAACATTTGAATATCTCTATAAAAATATGATGGACCTAAGAAGTCAAAAATTGTTATGAGTCATTTGGGTTGAGTTTTGACTATTTTATTCTAGTCTCTCTCCTAACTTTGAATTTGTCTTCAAGGTATCATAATTAGCATGTAGTTAACAAAGGTCTTGGAATTAGATTTGAGTTAGTTTTTGAGATCCAAATTCTTAGGAATTTGTTGAGGATATTTTGGATCCTCATTTATTATTTGTTATGGAAAATACATGTTTAAATAAGAGCTCCTTATCCATTATACGAGGACGATTCTTAGAGAATTAGTCCAAATAATGAAGGAATCAAGTTATACTTTCATCTTAGTTCAATATAGATATTAGCTTTATAATTTTTGTAACATGATTTTATTTATTTTATGTTGATATAGTTTTACTTCATTCCTTAGTTTTCATTTCTTATTATGTGCGAATTTTATTTTTGCAATTTGATTTTAATCCATAGATTAGTTATTTAAATGTTTATTTTTAAAATGAATGTGCTTAATGCAATAATATTATTTACTACCTTGGAACATAAACAATAAATTTTATTTGGAAATGATAGCTTTTAGATTTTATTTATAAAATTTACCTTTTTGTCAAGTGTGGTGTGACTTAGATATAGAATTTACTTTCCTAGACAGTGTGAATGTGGTCTTAGAATTTACTTTTCTTGCACAGTGTGATTTAGTTTTATAATTTACTTTTCCTATGATGTGTGAATTAGTTTTAGCATTTACTTTCTAGCATGGTGTGAATTTCAATTAATACAAGAGTGATTTAGGATTTAAATTTTGCAACTAGTTGTACTGCACATCGATGGGGTTGCTTCATGAGACAATTAATTCATACTCCTGGTACTTGCATTCAATGTGAATTTAATTTTATGTCGTTTGTTTTAATTTCTTTCCATATGATTTACTTTCCTTGCAAATTAGTTTTTAGTAGTTGTTTAGTTGGTTAATTCCCTACCAAGACTATGTAAGTGTCCATACCATTTTTTATAAGTAAGGTTATTGAACTAGAACTTCAAGTAGGTAAACCATTGTAATAGGAGAATGTGGTTTGCACATAAAGTGCATGGTAACTCACAAGTTCCTAAAAAACCCTAGGTTGACAATTAATGTACAACTTCTTAGTTGTTTTGTAAGTAATTGAAAGGCTTGTCACTTTCAGCAAGTGAGTGTGTTTTTTAATTCCAAGCTTCCCTTATTCAAGCAAATTAAGTTGATCCTTAATCAATAAATCACATAAAGTATCAAAGGTAAAATCCTTACCATCTTACTTGCATGACATCCAATTTTCTTAAAAAGTGGAACATAAGATGTCATATGGTGTATTCAAATTCATTAAAACCATCTCAATGAGTTGTCCATCCTTCATCGAAAAATTATTTCCACATTCACCTAGTTTTAGCTATAACTCGATGCAAACTAAATAGTCCTCGATACAATTAAAGGAAAGAGGTTCCAGAGAGATCAACTCTTTCTCTATATGCAGTGCTTCAACTTCATTTATCTTGTTTAACAAATACTTCAACTTGTTCCAAACAACATGAGGATAGTCAATCCCACTTGTATGGAAGTGAATCTCTTTCGAGATGTAGGTCTCCTTAACACCCATAACTTCATCATTCTCAATGTTGATGGAAAACTTAGCTTCAACATCTGTCGGGTTAGTAATAATAGTCTTCATGAACTTCCACAACCCTTTACTTTTCAGTGAGGTCTCCATTGAGAACAACATGATCTACCTTGTAATCCATCCTTCTAATCTAACATAGAAGAATAAATATCGATAGAAAAACCTTCCACATGGAGTCAATCAACCGACCTAGATCCAACTTAGCACAATTTACATACAACCTTACTAGGTGAAAACCATCATCTCTAATACCATTTTAGAGAATTGTTTACCTTTGAACTATTGAACAAAAAGGTTAAAAATAAGGGAATGATAAACCAAGAATAAAGGTGGTTTCTAAAGACACCATTATAGAACTTAATCCTAGCGCATTATGATCAGAACATCACAATGAATAATGAGTATGACAGACATCTCAAATCACTATGTTGGACAACCCATATAGTTTCCTTTTATAGTCTCCATATCTAACCAACTTCTTGGAAATAAGGGTGATATAATCCATAAATAGAGGTCGTTGGTCCTAACCATTTCTGTAATCCAAAATGTCCCAAATTTTATTCAGTTGTTGTAGTCATGTCAACCATGGTATTTTTTACCATTTAGTCATCTGGCTCAACCATTTGTTCAATCGTTTCATCGAAATTCCTAGTCAATACTACAGTCGACTGCTCTACTAACCGCCTTTCATTTAACAATTGTGTCTCTAGAATATCAAGAGGTGTGATGAACCATCAATGCCTTAGGTTCCAACATCAAGAGCCATTTTTAGAGACTTGAAGTGTTGATCAACCATAGGTTAACCCTACTACACCCTTTTTATAATCTCTATATCTAGCTAACTTATTGGAAGTAATGGGGATCTGATTCACAAATAGAGGTCATTGGTCCTAACCATTTTCATAAAATACAAAAAATCCCAAATTTTATTCAGTTGTTGTAGTCATGTAAGCCATGCTCTTTTTTACCATTCCTTCATCTGACTAACTGTCTGTTCAATCATTTCATCGACCTTCCTAGTGAGGCCTCCAGTCAATTTCTCTGCTAATCACCTTTCGTCTAACAACTATTTGTCTCCAAAATATCAAGAGGTGTGATGAACCATAAAAGCCTTAGGTTAGAAAATTAAGATCCATTTTTAGAGGCTGAAAGTGTTGCTCAACCATAGGTTAACCCTACTAGACCCAGTACCACAAACAATGTCATAAGGAATACATATTTAATTATTTCATTTCATGTATAATATCGATGAGGCGACTTATAGATTGTATGCATTAATTGTAGTGATGTGAATCCTACTCGACTACCTACATGAGACATATATCTTATTCTTAGGAACCACCGGAATCAAGAGGCCGAGAAGATCATAAGGAAGAAGCTGCAAACATCAAACTTATGGAGCTTCTAAAAAAGAAAAATCCTAGAAGGAAATAGCGTAGTAGATATTAAACATTTTGTATGATTGGCGTCAAATGTTGTACACTAATATACTATATGTATTGTTTTATGTACCATTTAACATTGTTATATATGATTTTTTTAAACTTTTATTTGACCTCTTTGCCATTGTGATGTGATGTGATGTGTGTGTGTCTGTGTATCATTGCATTGGTTTCTCTCCTTCTTATATTACAACTATTGCATGGTAAACATCAATATATTGGCTTCAAGAATGCTTTCCCCAAATTATAACATCCTTTACAATATTGACTAGAATATTTATCCTCTCTGAAATCTATCTAGAAGAACTATTTCAATCGAGGCCTATCAAGCATGTTATATTCTTCTATGGAATAAATGAATAAACTCTTTCAAAATAAATGCATTAGTATTTGTTGGTTTCTCGATCCATGATACTTGACAAACATTAGATTGTATTGAGACTATGACTAGTGGGAAAAACCTACAACAAGTAGACACTTGTGATTTTCATATTGTCACTTGATTTCATCCATTAGAAAAAATGGAAATAGGACCCTTTTTTTTTTTTACAATGCACATTCAAAAAATATTTATCCATCTCGAGAAATAAGGGCCAAAAATGTTATATCAACTTTGAGTAATGCCTACTTGGTTGTGTTCTAAATGTGTACTAGAAGATTATGTTAAAAATGGAATCATTATTTTATTAAATGAAAGTGGAAGGAAAGAAGACTCATAATTATGTAATTCAAAATAGTTTAGGCTCAAATTATGTTGCACCAGCTCATAATGTTGCATTGTTGGAACAATAATGATGGGGGAAACCAAAAACAACCATAATTTTTTGTATTTTTTTTCTTTCAATTAAACATGTGTTAATTAAACTACTTGTCAAGCATCACAAGTATAGAATGAATGTCAAATGTACATCTCTTATTTAGCATACATTGAATTTTTTACTTCCAAGGAACATTGCTTAGGCTCATTAGGGCCAAGAACAATGTGTTGAACCAACACAAATGACCTATTCACCTACATAATATAAAAAGAGAACCTATCAACCACTACAACAAGAAATCAAGTCATAAATAGGAAAAACAATATTGTAAACACACACGAAAGGAGAAACCAAACCAAATAGAGCAAATATGAAACTAGAATGGTCGCGGTTTCCTAAAAAAACAACATTTTGGGGCTAAGTCACAAATTTTAGGATGAATGTCATGACCAAGGTCACAAAATCTAATAACAAACCCATGATTGGGAACTGAAGTTCAATGAAAAATAGAGTGAAAACACTTTCAGTTGTGACAAAAAATCAATGGTTTTTGGCCAAGGTTCCTACTAGAGGCTAAGGGACAACAAACGTAGCTATATCCTACTGAAAACACTTGAAATGGTGGCTTGAAACAATAGTTTAAACACAACCAAGGGTGTATTATGGATTTGTCCCTAGCTGAGTCACCAAAAACTATTTTGTGTGATTTCTCATTCACATGTGCAAAAGAGCACCCACCAAGGGGTTTTGCAATCCTTGGTAGCATTTTATAAATGGAAAATAAAATAACTAAAACAAAGATAAAAGTGCATATCTACACTCTTAACCAATATGCAAATATGGATCACCAATATAGAATGCATAAAGTAAAAGAATGTTTTTTTCATTAATTATCACAAAGAATGTTAATGGAGTCACGCCTTGGTATAGTTTGTAGAAGATATGGATCCCTTATAGCTTGTCCAAGGAAAGGTTCATGAATTTCCTTTGTCACCTATAATCTCCATCCAAGTGTCATTAGTATATCTTCTTTGTGGATAAAGTAGAAAGTATGGTATGGTGTCCTTTTATTTATGTAGGGAATTTGGTTGCATGATGCAATGATTTGTGAATAAAATTGGAATGTGGAATGGTAACCCCAAGGGATCTTTTTGTAGGCACAAGAATGGCCAATCAAAATGTCTAGATCCAATGTGTATGCTCTCCATCTCCTTGATTGCTTAGTGGATACATTATGTTATTAGAAGCTACATTTGTTATTGGTTTCAACCATGTCAAGGTATGTACTATCCACCTTTACCCACTACTTCATTAAGGAAGCAAGAAATGAAAATTTTAAGCAAAAAATTACTTTTGGGATTAGGTTGCGCTCTTTGAGGTAATAATAGTCATGATAGTCACACTTTTCGAGGGAAAAGTAGCAACCCTAAAGGTATGGTCATTTTTGTGGTTTAATTTTTTTTTTTTTTGTATTTTTATCACTTCCTCAAGTTATATGGATGATGTGAGGTGGAAAGTGGTGTTTATAATTCCAATTATGATGCATAATGATAATGAATTGATGACAAGGAAAGTGAGAAAATTTTGGCTGTTAACATCTAGTGCTTAAAACCTCCTAATGGAAGAGATATATGCTCAAGGGTCTTATGTGGTGGTTCAAGGAATATTATTGATCCTAGATTCCTAAAGTATTTCATTAAGGCCAAAGGCCCAAGTTTTCTCCCCTAGCCACATTTATGGCCCTAAGACTCATACCTAGTTCTATTTTCTCATAGTTCATACCCTATCTCTATTCTAAGGCCAAGGATCCTCTCAAGAGGTGACTTGTGTTGGTTCAACACATTGTTCTTAGCCCTAGATGCATAGAAATTTTCTTTAGTGCCTATTGTTTGTGCCAGAAATTGTTCCTAAGGCTAGGGGAACAAGCCAACACAATCTCAAGAGAAAATATCAATTCAAACTAGGGTTTAGGGTTTTTGTTTTAAGTGTTTTGGTCATAAACATCAAGAGCATATAGGGAATACATTCATCAGATAAGCAACAACTAAATCAAACACAATCACTGATAAAGATGTATATATATCACAAGAAACTAACAAAAAGCCTGTATTGAAGTTTACCCATAATGAACAAGCACTGCTAGAAAACAAACATTAACCAGCACTGAAATTGTCAATTAAGAAGCTAAACAAACTCACAGTAAAGCCAACACAGACCAAAAGTAGGGTAAAGAGTCATATATCCATAGTTTCATCAGTAAATGTACAAGAGAGTCACAACACTTATCTTTGAATAAGCCTGAAAGTATGATAGCCCACAGACCTCCTGATGCTCCAGAAAAATTAGAACCTTTACAATGACTTGCTTTCTTTCCTAAATAGACCTTCTCTCAAAATTAGTTAGGTTTCACTTCCTAACTGCTCCCATCGAATTACCAAGGAGGGTAAAGTCAAAATTTGTTTTTACAAAAGTTACAAATTGCTAAAAATAGTAAACTCTTAACCCAAAACAAACTATTCATCCTAAATAACATCTAACTATAAACTGTCTCTACAAACTACTTCAAATTTCCTTTGCTGCCTCCAGAATGAGATCGATGCCTTCTAGCTTTCGAGACCTTTTCCTGGTTCTTTCATGCTTTTTCTTCAACTTGGTTATCTTTTGTTGTAAATGTTCATTTTCCTGTTGTAGCTGCTCCACAGTTTTCTCTAGCTCTATGGTGTACCTGTCAGTAGCTACTTTTCCTTTCAACACCTCTCTAGATACTTCAGATAACTGTAAAAAATGCTGATGTACATCCTGCAATTCCTCCACCAGCCCCCTGTTGACCTTGAACAGATTATCATTGGTCTCCTGAAGCTGCTTCATCTGCTGTTTGTATATTTGAATTCTTCCTTGTAGGCTTTCTTCCTCACTAGGGTTTTCCAGTACATTTGGCTCCTGCATCAAAAGATCTGAATAATCAACCTGAACAACAGCTTCTTCTATAATACCTGCTTGCTTCAGTATGGCCTCATCTTCTTCATCCCATCCCTGTTTTTCAAAGTCCCATGCATTTGCTTTTTCTTCTTCCTGTTGTTTGATGATTTTATCTCTTATTTCAACTATTATCTCTGATAACTTAGGAGCAGGTTGGCATACTTCATTTGCTAATTGTGATTTTTCTGTACCTGCAGGTTTAGAAGAAGAAAAAGGTTTAACAGATGTCTTCTTTTTGCTTTTACTATCTTG
>LPNX010254975.1:0-63904 GCA_001517045.1 Pseudotsuga menziesii | reverse complement strand
TAAATCACCAATAGACTCTCCAAAAAGACCAAAACTGAGAAGTAATCAAACCTATGATTGAAGGTGAAACTAAAACAAACCAAAATTGAAGAAAACAAACTAAAATGGAGAGAAAAAATTACTGACATAACATCTATGATGTAGGTTTCTCTTCCCTATACCATATTGAGAGCCAACAAGCCTATCCCTAAAGATCAAATCCTAGTAATGCATTCAATCTTCACACATTAAGGTTAAGAATACCCTTAGTAAGACACGTGTGGTGATATCTAAGGTGTCTTTCTTAGTCTTGGATTGCTAGAAACTCACTTTAAGCCTAAGGTAGAGGTTTTCTCCCTTAACCATGTCAAAACTTTGAGACCTTTAACTAGTGCTAAGAACCTAATAATAGAGCATATCCATCCAATAGTATAATAAGATCAATAAAAACATTCTCAAACCAATAATTAAATTAGAATTCAAATCACTTTTATTACTACCTTTATAATCATAATAAATTAATAATGATTATTTTTTATTATTTGTTAATAATAATTATATAATGAGAATTTATTATTATATTTGAAGTGACAAAGATCCATCTTGAAAGGGGATATACCAAGGATAGAGAGGGATCAAAGGTGCAAACCCTTCCTCAACATTTGCAGTCTAAAAAGGGGTTTATGGTTTTAATTTATCTATTTTTTTAGTTTTATAGTTATGCATTTGTAAATGTTTAAAATCTAATTTGAGCGACATGTCATCCATCCATATTTATTTGTTTAACTAGTTAAAACAATGCTAATAGAAATGAGTTAATTACAAAACAATAATTATTTACTAATTTGGTGTAAGTGGTGCAAATCTTCATAAAACTAATTATACATTTTTTTATTATTGAATAGTTTATAAAAACTAATACCTAAAATGGTTATTGCAAATAATTATTTGCAAATTTGAAGGCATGTTTTTATATATGTGGAAAATGCACTAATTTATTGTACTTCCAATTCAATATTTATGAAGAAGATGTATTTATATGGTAAATGCACTAATTTATTGTACTTACCAATTCAATATTTGGGAAGAAGATGTATTTATAGTGTAAAGGCATATTTATATATATATGCCAAATGCATTAATTTATTGTCTTTGCTAATTTAATATTTATTTGCTAATTTAATATTTATGAAGAAGTATTTAAAATGTAAATAATCATAATAAGCTCATATTTATATATGTATAACAAAGAAAGAATTAACATGTAATAAGCTCATATTTATATATGTGTGACAAAGAAGGATTTAACACCATTTTATTGCACTTGCCAATTCAACGTTTATCTTAACATTTTTTTTTTTTTTTCATAAAAAAAGTTCTTATATATTAAATATATAAAAAAGGTATCACCTGTAACTTTACATAGAAGTAATCCACAGTCCACTGTCACGTTGATAAACACATCTATAAGGTCATAGAGTACATCTTTCTACCCATAAACCCAAGTATACTAGTAATCAGTCTCCCCCACCATGTATCTTTCAGTTTGATAATGTAATTTCCATTACAAAACATCAATCAAGAAAAACTAAACAATATGAATCATAAGACATAACATTCTTATGCATTCATATGAACTATCAGTCTATCAAATATGTACACAAAAAACAAAAATACAACGTTTATCTTAACATACATAATGAAATACTCCATATCTAATAAAATTAACAAACAAAACAAAACATTCATGATACTATACTTTAACATCACAATACATAAATGATGATATCACTTTAACACCACAATACCAATACATAAGTGAAGTTAATACCACCAGCTTAACACTTTGAACAAAATGTAAATGATGCTTTTAACACCGCAATACATAAATGATGGTATCACTTTAACACCACAATACCAATACATTACAATAGCAATACATAAGTGAAGTTACTAGCCCCAGCTTAACACCTTGAACAAAATGTAAGTGGTTTTAAAAAATAGGTTTCATCACCATAATCCCCTTGGAGGTTCGTTATCAAACACAAGTGCGAACGGAAGCGAACCCTATTTTTTTGTTCTGTTCATCAAAAGAAACTATGTAACGCTGTTGTTGGAGACTCCCTATGATGCTGAAATCATTCGCAGGTCCAATTGCCAAGCAAATAGTGTTGTCTGTTATTGCTGTCAAAATTCCTTCTTTATGAATCCGGACATGCAGGCCATCCTGGAAATGGAATGTTATTCCAGGAATTTTCAGCTTTTTAATGTTTCCTGTGTAGTTGAAACAAGTGTCTAATGGGGTTTGCAGCGGTGGATTCACTGGAACAAGGCTCATCTTCGGCAAAAAAGCAGCCTTTAAAGCATCATATGCCGGTTGCACTAGACGGCCGATCAGGACTCCACTGTCGATGATCGTTCCTCCTCCTTGTGAATTGAATTGGAATACATCTCGCGAGATCTTCAAGCGCTGGCCGGCCACGCTGATGCCGGTCAGTCCCACAAAATACCAAGAAGTAGCCCGTGGATTCGATAGCAAAGTGGTGAACTTGGAGGTGGGAGGAATCGATCCAAGGCCCAGTTTCAGCGATCCGGTCTGGTGGGGATTCAAGAAATTCGGAAGGCAGTAGGAGAACTTTCTTTGATATTGAGATTCAGTCTGAGAAGGCAGTGAAAGGGCATTTCTACCCAAAGCAAGAAGTCCAACGGAGAGATCGCTTTCCAATCCATTGAAATCGTAACCACATCCGAAGGTAAATGCAGGGAAGGACTGAGAGCCGAGCCACAGTGTGTCCTCACTCATATGTGCCTTTATTTCTGCTCCATCTCTGAATTGCATCTCGTAGTTGCACTGATTGAAATGGTGATTACAAGCCATGCCCTCCACCTGACGATTGCATGAATGGCAATTGACACGCTTGTAAGAAAACGATTTACCTCTGTAATTGCACTTCAACCATGAAACATCATTGGCGGTATCAACCATCATCATGATTTCTTTTTTAGTGGGTGTCCCAAGACCAACCCTAACAATAAAACTGGCCCCATATAGGTTCCCAGATGCAAGCGGAGCATTGGCGCTGGCGGATGACTGGTTGTTATAAGTAGAATTGGCGGCCATTAGAGCATTTGCGCGATGCTTGTCTCGCTCTAAACTATGTAACACCACCTTTCTTATCCATTTAGTAGAGCTTGTAGAATTGATCATGGTGGGATGGATTTTGTGCTGCAGAGCTAATTTGATCGCCCCTCCATTCTCATTTGACACTAGTTGTTCCTCGTCAAAGTGGGATTTTTCTGTTGGGAATCGGAATCTGAAAGTGTTGACCCCCGCTGTGTGATAATACTTATTCGGCTGCGTTGGGGCGGATTCGATGTATGGGTGAACAAAACCTAAAAAGAAGAAACCTAAAACCAGGTGCCTGGCATTTAACCATTCTGTTCTGTTCGTCCTGATCCAGGGAGTCCGACCCATTGCTAATACCTCCCTACAGACTTCCTACTCTTTCTCCACCTCCGGCTTTGGATCGTCCATCGACCATCCATGCGTTTTAATGTATGTGCCGTTTTTTTATTTATAACATTCCAGGTTATGTTGGTCACCCCACAACACACGGCTTAGATCTCTTGACGATATCTAGAGATTCCCGTGCTACATCTAATTGTGATCAAGATCCCGTATTTGTGTGGCAGCAGTTACCTGCCAGCCTGACGATAATCTCCTTCCATCCATGTTTAGGCAGATACTGTCAGCATACAAATCCTCCGTTGCATCATCTTATCTCACAAAAGAACCAAACAAAATTATCCTCCTGCGTGTAGATCCAAAAATCTGGAACTAATTGTTATTCTGGCCATGCAAATGCCTACAAATTTGCGATACAAGTGCCTTGAAAGTTGCAAATTCTCCTCCTCGCTCACATCCAAAGTTTTGGAAGTCGTGCGGCTGCCCATTGTGTTTTCCCGAGTCCAAATCCCAATGTTTTGATTATTCATTGTTTGAGATGAATTATATCTTAGTATGTTGCTAAACATAGATAAATTATACTGTTTATAGCAGATATTTATAAACATATGAAGGAAGAATAATTGTTGATAAATAGAGATATTGATCATCTTCTTCACTAGAATGATGTCACCATTGGATTGCTTACCATTTTCCATTGCTTCTATTATACTTCTGGATGTCGTTTATGTCTTCATCCTCATATTTCAGCATTGCAAATTTCCTATCAATCTTAGCTTCTAGTTGGTCAAACCTCTTATCAATTTTAGCATCCATATGAACAAGCCTTTGCAGAATGGCTTGAGAATTATTTACTCGGGCATAAGCTACCATATCTTTGACTTGCCAAGCTTTCCATACTTGATTCTATATATATATCTTGTATTGCCATGGTTGTATTTCTTCATCTCTTATTGCATTAGGGATAAACTCTCTTTCCTCTTGCACTTAAGATTCAATCTTTTTTACCTTGTCACGATTTTCCCCATTAAAGGTTTGATGATAAACACATGTTTCTCTTTGAATTTGAGCAATCTGCTTCTAACTAGAGTTAACCTCTTCATCCTGAGAATTAAACAAAAAATGCTTGCGAGGGAGACTTCTTAGGGATGGAGAATTCGTGTTTACCAAAGATGGTACCTCACATTTGTTGATGTCAACAAGCTAGGCATGAATTCCTTCCCACCAAATCCTTTTCATTACCAGTAGCAACATCTCTTCATTGTTGGACATATTAACCAGTCGAAATAGTTTTAGAAATGAGTGAGGAATAGCAGTAGCTAAAATGTGCTTACCTTTCCTCCTACAGTGACCAATACTATCATCGAGGGTGAATGCCTTAGAGCTTACCAAGATTGTCTTCCACCTATCGATCACCATCATCAATCCCATAACCAAATCCCGAGTCTTGCATGTTATCTCATGGTGCCACCCACATTTGAGGGGTTGGGTTCTAATTGAAGAATTTGCAATTAGTTTTTAGAGTACCTTATTCTAAGTTGTCCTAGTATTTTTGGAGATCCTCCTATGTTAGAGTAATTCCCTTCATTTGTTAGTCAATCTTCCATACTATTGGATTTATGTTTCACATGCATTAGCTATCATCAACATTCCTATAATTTATTGTATTAGCTCCACAATATGGACTACTCCTCTTTAGAGACATTAGTTGATGGTAATATTTCCCACCTTAGAACCACGCTAGAGTTTTTGGAAAGCATTGATTATGATCAACTATCATCTTGGGAAATTGGTGAATGTTGGATAAATATATCCCTTTCCATGTTTTGCAACTATATTTTGTTGTTGGTGTCATGAAATTTATAACCTATGTATAATATAGTAATCTTGCCTTCATGATTTTGTAAAACACCTCCATTTTTTATGGAACTTGGGTTACCTTTAGAGGCCCCATCAAAATTATTTTTTTAGAACCTAGTGGAGGTTTAGAAAAAAATGTTTGGCTGATTAGTAATATTTTATGGATCTTGAGTGATCTTTGAGTTTATCCATGTTAGCACCCCAACTTTGGAGGAGAATCCTTACTCTAGGTGTCGGTTTTTATCTTCATTCCCCCAGTTCATACTATATGCAGTTTATTTCATGATTTTGGTTATATTAATCCACAAAACCTCTCACTCTAACTATTGAGCCTTGAATATTCTTCTATTTCTAGCTTCCAAATCAACAATAGAAAAAATTCGGGTAAGAGTTTCCAAATTTTGGTTAGGACTGGGTTAACAAAGAGAATGTTTATGTATTGATCAAGCATGGCTATGATATCATCTCTATCATGATCTATTTGTTTGAAGTTTTTTGTCCCTCAATCCCATAAGAAACTGGCAATTTCAAAGGAGTTAAATAAATTATTTGCATTTTCCTTGGCTCGTCTACATACTAGGAAATGAGAGGACCCTTCAAATCCCCTACACATTAGTTGGTCTCCAATGAGAATTTTTTTCTAGCTAAGAGCCATAGGAATGTAGAAATCGTAGTTCACATTAAGAGATCCCAGATTTAGGTCCATATTGTTTTTTCTCCAATCCCTATTTCTAAGATTATCTAATAGGATTATTTCGTAGTGTAGGTTTAAGAGCCTCTTGTCCCCCATTATATTATATTTCACTACAAGGAAAACACCTTCTAATGGAGGTTTTTTTAGAATCTACCCAAGAAATGTGTAATTTCTCCATTTATAGTGGAGATTAATAACAAAGGTAGGAAAGTGAAGGTCTTATTATCATTGCTCTTAAATGGAAAAAATGAACTGGTGCATTACCATATGTGAAGCACTAATCTATAAAAATAGCATGTGCACCGATGTCAAAATATTTCATTCTTGGATTAAAAAGTATGTCTATTTTTATATATGCCTAGACTTTCTAGTGTGTCTAGCCTAAGATAATGCACTGAGGCATTATGACACGAAACACATTGACTCTTGTCAAATATTTTTGAAAACATACCTTTTATTAAAAAAATTATATAAACAGTGAGATAGATATATAAAAACACATTGGTACCTAATAATTCCTATAAAGCGTTCAAAGTATGATAAAATATGTAGGAATAAAATATAAAAATTTATGTGTTTCATATTTTTTATTTAAATAATATTTAAAAACCAATCAGTGCATTTTACTTTATGAAATGCACTAGGGACATATGGATATGGTGCACCATAGATTCCACCAGTGGACAAAAATTTAGTTTGATATTTTTTAAACTTCCAAAAACTACCTAGTGTGCTACAGTCGAATACCACACCGAGGCATCTTCACCAATTGTCCACCACTCTAGTGAATTTTATAATAACTTAATGATGCCCTTATTACAAAACAACGCACTAGTCTGATGTACGATAAACTGCACCAAGCTAGGGTAGAATAATAAAAAAATACCAACTAGTAATTTCATTTTTACAATTCATTTCAGTACTTGAGAGCAAATAAGAACTAGCACATAGCATTTAATTGTACAATCATATCATCATCATCGTTTCCTAGTTGTCAAATTCCTCTTATCCTTTGATACATCAATGGATTGCGAACATTTTTGAAAAATATTTCAAAACATTTATTTTTTGTGTATGTGACAACCATGCCTCATCACTCAGCAAGAGAGTGAGTAAAGTGTTTCTTACCTACTTATTTACAATGTAAGCAAATTACAATTTAAAAGTTAGTTGTAATTTGCCATATTTTCTAAAAAAAATAAATTATACGTGTTGTTTTCAAGTTGTTTGACTAGCACCGAACAAATCAGTACTCCCTATTAATAAATAGGGTGCACCATAAATTGTTTGTTTTTAGGCACAATTTACCCCCCACTAATAGTGTGTGAATATTTAACAAGTGCACAATTAACACCAATGTGTTGAAAATATGGTCATTCCAAAGCACTGTGTATATGGAAGCTCCAGTATTGTTTCATCTTACCATTACAAATCCATCGGTTGAATAATTTAAAATAGCCCCTTTGTTTATCGATGCACTTTATAATCTACATAAGCACCAAACACAGTGCTTCCAAATATTAAATACACACCATATAAAAACAAAATTGAAAATTAGATCTAGGTTCTCTAATTAGGCTTGATAATATTGGGAAACACTATTAATGTCACTACTACATTTGGATATAAATTTTGATGGTGTTTCTAACATTTTGATGCCACAAAAGTGATGAAAAAAAGAAAATCAAAGTGGAAATTTTTCATCTAAAAACGCCAAAATATATTTTCATCGAAAACATTATTGCTGTTGCAAAAACATATTACTTGCACGTGTCATTTCACATCCATTTTGTGCTATCAATTTATGTCATAATTCCAATGTTTTAGTGACAAATGTCTATCTCAAAACCAATTATCCAATGTCATATTTCTGACATAGTGTAGTCTTACATTGCACCTGTACCCAACGCACCTTCAGGTGTACCCTATGGAGAGAGGGCCAATTTTTTCGACCAGGAGGGATGTTATCAAGCAATGGTGGTCATGATTGGGCCCTTTGGTCATCCTTTAGGGGTACTGTGGATTAATGGCACTGTTTACTTCCCTTTATTGGGGTTTTTTAACCTCAGGGTTGGTGTACGAGGCCCCAAAGGGTTGACAACTGGGTCACATGGCTCCATATCCTGTTTATGTGCTCTGGTGTCCTTTGATTCAATTGTGAGACATTTGTCTCCCTTCATGATCCGGAGGATTATTCATCTTCACTGATCCAATATGGTACAATGAGTATTAATCTATGGTTTTAACTCACATGCTAAACATAGTGCGAGGACTAAGCTTGGCGGTTAAGGTGTGAACAGCCCGCGCAGTTATCGCACACCGCGCAGTTATCGCATGGTGCCGTGCAGCTTATCGCATGGGCCGCGCAGCGCAGTTTGTGCGTGAGCTGCGCAGTTGCGCATGAGCCTCGCAGTTGTAGCATGGGCCGCGCAGTTTGCGCACGGTCAAGTTGAACATTGAATGGTTCGTGGAGGTTACTCATATGCTGCGACATTTGTATGCTGCGACAGCGGATCGGGTATATGGCGAAGTCCTCATATGCTGCGACTTTTGTGGAGTTGGTGGTGACATCAAACGGTTACGTTACGTGGCATAGCCCAGTTGCAAGGTGTGAATTGGTTGCACGTTATTGCAACGTGTTGTGAGTCAACATATGTGTGTGGAGTTGGTTGCAACATTTCGGGGTTATGGAACATCGTGGTAACGTAACGCTTGGACAACAATTTGGCAGGATTGCATGGTTCAGTTTTAGCATATGGTTGTAACGATAATGAAGAAGATAACAGATGTGGTCCGTTACTGATCCTCTCGCTAAATGCTTAAATAGAGGATGCTGGCCACATTTCCAGGGGGGAGACTCAGTTTGTTTAAGCGCAGAGCATCGTTTCTCTGTTATGAGAAAGCGTAGAGAGCTTTTGCTGTGAATTGTCCAGATGCTGTGTTGTAGAAGTCGACATTCTCTGTTATATTTCAGCTTTCTTTGTTTTGAATGCTAATTGTAACTTTCAGAAGAGAGGTCTTAAAAAATTTGTACAACATTTTGTCACAGTTGCCGAAGTTGATTCCAGAACCATTTTTGTACCTTTTTAAGGAGATTAATTGGATCGGTACCCATTGGAGAGGGACCCGGAGACATAGCCCAGTGGAGGGGGTGAACTCCGTTATCAACTTCTATTTTGTGACTCCCTGATTCTGTGTTTTCTTTTTATATCTGTTTTATCATTTTCGTTTCTCATTCCCGTCTCAGTTGCTGTTCATTTCTATTCTGAGCATTTAATTTTTGTCAATGTTGTTCCATTAATTAACCTGTTGAACGCATTCTTTTAAAAACAAACTTTTAATGCACTCAAGTTGAGATCCGACGGATCATGTTATGGTATCAGAGCTGGTTAAATGCTGGTGCAAGTTTGTGAATGCTTACCAGGTTCAGGTTAAAGCGTGGTGAAGGAGAATTAGTTGAAGGAGATCCTGAGATTGGCTCAAGAAGAACATTCTCAAGAACCATGTCTTCTCCACGAGGGGAAGAAGAAGGACATACAGAACGGGAAAAACCTGTTATTTCAGAAACTGAGTTTTTGGAGGCTTTTATGAGCATGAAAGCCATGATGGAAATTCTACTCGATGAGCGAGCAGAAAGGAAGAAGAAAGAAGAAGGATCTTCATCCAAGGATGCAGAAGTGAAGAAGGAAGAAAAGGGTAAAGGAGTAGGAGGTGATGGTGATCCTCCTGAAACTAATCAAGATTTCTCTTCTTCTCATACTTCTCATTCAAATAATGCAAGTCCTAATATGCCTTATTTCAAATTGGATGTGAAATTTGAATTGCCAATTTATAATGGAGATTTAGATGCTGAAAAGTTAGACAATCGAATCAAGCAGCTTGAAGTATATTGCAGGGTGCAGGTCATTACTGATGACCCTTCCAGAATTCAATTGGCCACTTTGAGGATGAGTGGAATGGCTCTTACTTGGTGGGAGAGCAAGATTCAGCAAGATCTCCGAAAGAATGGTAAAATTATTTCAGTTTGGAATGAATTCATTGAAGTATTAAGAAAGCAATTTTATCCTTTAGGCCATATTCAACAATTAACCATGAGTTGGAAAATGTTTAGACAAGCTAAAGGACAAAGCATTCAAGATTATACTCATGAATTCAGAAAGAGGGCTATTGCATTGAATGTTTCATTAGATACGCATGAAACTCTTCTTAAGTACATTGGTGGCATGCATTCTTATTTGAGACATACTTTGTTGATGTTTAACCCCAGTAATTTGGATGATGTATGTGTTCAAGCTACACATTTAGAAGCCAGGGGTAAGCATGCTAATGATACTTTTGTGAAGAAATCATTTTTTGACAGCAAATCGAAAGCCTAAAGATAAGGGGAAAAAGAAGATGGCTACTGTTAAGAAAGAGGGTGAAAAGCCTACATGTTCGCATTGTCAGAAAGGACATGATGTCTCTAAGTGTTGGAAACTTCATCCGGAGTTAAGTCCAAAGAAGTACGGAGGAAACAAAGACAAAGGAAAAGCAAAAGCTACTGCAGCAGTTATTCAAGACTTGGGATCCGACTCAGGTGATGAAACAAACGTTACGACTATCGGAATCCAGGGTAAGAATAAAAGTATCTCACTTCCCATTGATGCAAAATCAAGTTCTAGTGCAAGTACAAGTCTGCCATCTACTTCTAAGCAAAATGATAAAGATAGAAGTGCATTGTTTCATGTTCGTGTCATTACAAATCACACAAAGATTGATACATTGTTTGATAGTGGTTCACAAGTAAATCTGATATCAGAAGAAGTGGTTAAGAAATTGCATTTAGTTACTATGCCTCATGAAAAACCCTATCCTCTAGGTTGGGTTACTAATGATGCACAATTACAAGTTACAAAGAAATGTGTATTGAAGTTTGCAATTACTGAAAAGTTTATGGATGAGGTAGAATTAGATGTAGTGCCACTTGACATTTGTGGAATTGTACTTGGGAGTCCATATTTGTATGACCGGAAAGCAGTCTTTTATAGAGAGCAGAATAAGTATCATCTTTTGAAAGATGGTGTATAATACATTGTACGAGCACATAAGATAAAAACCAATCTAGCAATAGTTTCCGCAGGACAAATGAAGAGGCTGGTAAATGCTAGTAAGAATTTTGTGTTAATGATGGTTAAGATGAAAACTGATGAGATATCTAAATCTTTTGAAGGATGTGATCCTAAACATAAATCTGAACTGATTGAAATTGTTTCTGAGTATGATGATTTATTTCAAGATCCGAAAGGGTTACCACCAAAGAGGGGGATTCAGCATGAGATACATTTGCAGCAGGATGTGCCGCTCCCGAACATAGCCATGTACCGGATGTCTGTAATGCATAATGAGGAAATCAAGAAGTAGGTTCAGAAGCTAATTGAGAAGGGGGTCATCCGGCCAAGCACTTCTCCTTGTGGCTCTCCTATAGTCTTGGTTCCAAAGAAGGATGGGTCGTGGAGGATGTGTATCGACTATAGGGCCCTTAACAAAATCACCATTAAAAATAGGTATCCTCTTCCTCCTATTGATGATTTGCTTGATCAGTTGAAACATACAATTTATTTTACAAAATTGGATCTGGGTAGTGGGTATCATCAAATCCGTGTTGCTGAAAATGATGCTTGGAAAACAGCGTTTAAAACAAAACAGGGTTTGTATGAATGGCTTGTGATGCCTTTCGGGATCTGTAACACACCTGCTACTTTCATGCGGGTCATGAATGATGTCTTTCAACCATTCATTGATGATTTTGTAATTCTATATCTGGATGATATCCTTGTGTTTAGCAAAACCTAGGAAGAGCACATTGTACATGTGAAAAAAGTTTTAGATGTATTGAAGAAGGAGAAGCTTTATGTAAAAATGTCTAAATGTGAGTTTGCTAAAACTTCTTTAGTATATTTGGGCCATATTATTGGTGGAGGCCACCTGCAAGTGGACCCAGCCAAGGTTGCTGTCATTGTAAACTGGCCACGGCCTAACACCGTTACTGAAATCAGAAGTTTTCTGGGTGCAGTTCAGTATTGGAGAAAATTCATTTCTGGGTTTTCTTCCATTGCTGCTCCATTACATGCGTTGACAAGCATTAAAGAAACTTTCCAGTGGGGAGGCAAGCATCAGAGAGCCTTCGACACTTTGAAGGAAAGGATTAGCACCGCGCCAGTTTTGACATTGCCATATTTGCAGCAGCCATTTGAGATCGAAACCGATGTTAGCGGGTTTGCCATGGGAGCCATTTTGATGCAAGGGAGGAAGCCAGTCTGTTACCATTCAGAAACGTTCTCTACTACGGTAAGTAACTATCTGACCTATGACAACGAGTTGTATGCTTTAGTACAGAGTGTGAAGAAGTGGAAACATTATATCATGGGAAAAGAAACAATCATACATACTGATCATCAGCCACTTCAATATTTACAATCTCAAACTAAAGTACAACAAAGTAGGCATTTAAGATGGATGGGATTCTTACAACAGTTTCATCTGGTAATTAATTACAAAAAGGGAATTCATAATAAGGTAGCAGACATGTTATCAAGGCCTCCTACAAATGCTTCAATCATTCTTCAAAACAGTTCATTAACACATGAAAGTTATATTGAACAGTATGCAGAAGATAAAGATTTTAAGAAAGTATATGCATCACTAATACATGGTAAATAGGAAGAGAACTATTATGTGCATTATCAACTCTTGTAGCATCTTGGTAAACTTTGTATTCCAGAGAAAGAGAGAGTGCATGTGATTCGAGAAGCACATAGTTCATTGATTGCGGGACATTTTGGAGTAAGTAAAACATTGTCATTATTGCAGAATCACTGTTATTGGCCTCAGATGCAAGAAACTGTAGCTAAATATATAATAGGTTATGTTATGTGTGCAACGAGTAATCCTAGCAATAGGAAAATGGGTTTGTACACTCCTCTCCCAGTTTCTTCTCGTCCTTGGGAAAGCATTTCTATGGACTTTGTAGGGGGACTACCTATGTCTAGAAAAGGGCATGATTACCTATATGTTGTTGTGGATAGATTTAGTAAAATGTGTATCTTAATGCCATGTAACAAATAGATCACTACTGAACAAACAGCTCATATATTCTTTCAGAATGTTTGGGTACATTTTGGGCTACCCATGTCTATTATATCTGATCAAGATTCCCGGTTCTTGGGAGAATTCTGGTCAACTTTATGGGAGCTTATGGATACTAAACTGAAGAAAAGTACATCTTTTCATCCACAGACCGATGGTCAAACAGAGGTAGTGAACAGGACAGCGGTTCAACTGCTCAGAGGATATTGTGGTAAACATCCTAAGCTTTGGGATGAGCAGTTGCAGTATATACAACATGCTTACAATCATGCAGTTCATTCTTCCACGAAAAGATCTCCTTTTGAAACTTGTTTTGGTTATCTACCAAAAACACCGATGGAATTCTCTTTTGGCAAAGATACAGTGGATGGACATCATGATGCTGATAAAGCTCTAAGGTTCATTCAGAGAATCCAAGCGGTGCAGCAGGAAGTTCAGGAACAGTTGGAGAAGAGCTAGGCAAAATACAAAGCCAGGCATGACAGGCATCGAGATCATCAATTTCAGGTTGGTGACAGAGTTTGGTTACATATCACCAAAGAAAGAATGAAAGGTGAAGGTAAAACACTTAAGCCTATCAGGTATGGTCCTTTTGAGATCTTGGAAAAGATCGGTACTAATTCTTTTTGCTTGAATTTACCTCCATACATGCAAATTTATTCAGTTATCAATGTTGAGAATCTTAAATTGTATGAGCCTCCTATGATCATGGATGAGGAAACTAACATACAGATTCCTTCAGTTGATGATTTGGCACCTAAATACATGAAAGAGTTGCAAGATGATGTTATTCTTGACAGAAATGTAAGGACTTCACGAAGAGGGAATGCTGAGTACCTTCGAGTGGGGCTTAAAGGCATGCATCCTAGCAAAGCAAGATGGATGGAGATTGGAAAAGTGAGGGAGCTGTACCCTCACTTACTTGCAGAATGATTCAATCTTTTGGTGGTCCAAAAGCTCTCCAATGGGGAGGAATGATCCGGAGGATTATTCATCTTCACTAATCCAATATGGGACAATAAGTATTAATCTATGGTTTTAACTCACATGCTAAACATAGTGCAAGGACTAAGCTTGGCGGTTAAGGTGTGAAGAGCCTGCACAGTTATCGCATGCCGCGCAGTTATCGCACGCCATGCAGTTATCGCATGGTACCGCGTAGCTTATCGCATGGTCCGCGCAGCGCAGTTTGCGCGTGAGCCATGCAGTTGCACATGAGCCGCACAGTTGCAGCATGGGCCGCGCAGTTGCAGCATGGGCGCGCAGTTTGTGCACCATCAAGTTGAACATCGAATGGTTCGTGGAGGTTACTCAAATGCTGCGACATTTGTATGCTGCGATAGCGGATCGGGTATATGGCGAAGTCCTCATATGCTGCGACTTTTGTGGAGTTGGTGGTGACATCAAACGGTTACGTTACGTGGCATAGCCCAGTTGCAAGGTGCGAATTGGTTGCGCGTTATTGCAACATGTTGTGAGTCAACATATGTGCATGGAGTTGGTTACGACGTTTTAGTGTTATGGAACGTCGTGGTAACGTAACGCTTGGACAGCGATTTGGCAGGATTGCATGGTTCAGTTTTAGTATATGGTTGTAACTATAATGAAGAAGATAACAACTGTGGTCCGTTACCGATCCTCTCGCTAAATGCTTAAATAGAGGATGCTGGCCACATTTCTAGGAGGGAGACTCAATTTGTTTAAGCGCAGAGCATCGTTTCTCTGTTATGAGAAAGCGTAGAGAGCTTTTGATGTTAATTGTCCAGATGTTGTGTTGTAGAAGTCTACATTCTCTGTTATATTTTAGCTTTCTTTGTTTTGAATGCTAATTGTAACTTTCAGAAGAGAGGTCTTAAAAACTTTGTATAGCATTCTGTCATAGTTGCGAAGTTGATTCCAGAACCATTTGTGTACCTTTTTAAAGAGATTAATTGGATCGGTACCCATTGGAGAGGGACCCGGAGACGTAGCCCAGTGGAGGGGGTGAACTCCGTTATCAACTTCTGTTTTGTGACTCCCTAATTCTGTGTTTTCTTTTTATATCTGTTTTATCATTTTCGTTTCTCATTCCCGTCTCAGTTGCTGTTCATTTATGTTCTGAGCATTTAATTTATGTTAATGTTGTTCCATTAATTAACCTTTTGAACGCATTATTTTAAAAACAAACTTTTAATGCACTTAAGTTGAGATCCGACGGATCACTTCACAACCACTTAAAAAACACCCTCTTGTCCCTTCAATCAGTGGGTTCCTACTCTCCCTGGCCTTATCTCCTCAGAGGAAGACAACCTCCATGCCAGGGCTTTTTCATGCTCTGAGGAGGGCATTAAGGGATTTTACATCATTCTAGGGGTTCGATGGGGTATAACACCCTCCCTCTAGCTCACTCTAGCCTTTTGTTCGTAGTGATTCACTTATTTGAGTGTATTTTGGCACATGGGGGTACAAATACCCCAAGTAGCCTATCTGAAGCCTGCCTTACGCTATATTTTATCATTATTTTCTTTTAATTTTTAGTTGACATTTTAATAATTTCAAGTTGAATTATTTTAAGGCATGTAGGCCTAAATATTTGTAAAAAGTGAGTGTGAGATCAAATAAATAGATCTGTTCACTTTTATTTTAAAAACAAAACTTATGCGATAAAACATTATGTTATTTTTTTACCCTTCTTAGGGCTCTTGGAAGGATGCACACCTCTTGAGGAGGATATATTTTATGGATTAAAGGTAAATCTCTTAAAGTATCTTTGGTTCATGCTCTTTTCTAAGGTGATGCTAGAATTTTTTCCTTAACAATGCACAAGGAGGTATTGAATTTCTTCTCTTGATTTCTCTTTATTAGATGTTGATGGATGATGCTTGATTATGGTTGAATGATAGCCAGTAGTGTTGCATTTTGTCTAAACTAGGTAATTTTCATCCTTTTGTCACCATAGTATTCTGAAGGACGTACTCTAGAAGGAGTCCTTAGAAGCTTGGGCATTAGGTCTCTTACTTTTTCCCTAGCTATGCTTCCTTTAACGAGCCTTTGTGGTTATTAGAGAAGGCCCTAGCTTGCCAAACTTTGGAAAGACCTCTCAAGAGGAAGGATGGTCACCTTCCTTGATGCCCTATGGTTAGGGTAAAACCTTAAATCCCTTGGATTTATTCTCATAAAATTTTCCTTCAAATATCTTGCATTTTCATGTGTAAATTTTCATTTTCATGGTAGAATTAGGGTTCGAATTAGGTCTGAAATTTTATGTTAAAATCCTAGAAGATCAAAAAAATAATTTTTTTTCGGTTTTTTTTGCCTTCCTAACATTTCGGCCCTCTGTCCTACAATTTTGGCCTTTCCTTCATTGTCCCTAAAAACCCTTGGGTGAAATTTTAGGAAGCCTTAAAAACCTAAAAACAGTTAAAAATAAAAAAACCCCTAAAAATAAAAATAATAAAATATTCATGAATTTTTTACCTCCTAGAATTTCGAACCTCCCTCCTACAAATTTGGCTTGTCCTTTTTGTCCCTAAAATCCCTAAGGTGAAATTATAGGAACCCAAAAAATTCCAAAATTCCAAAAAGACTAAATTATGCCCTAAATTCCTAAAAATCGGACCTAAGAAAGGGGACCTAAGCTGCCCTCCCCTCTCCAAAACCCTCAGCCTACTTCTTAACTCATTGCTACTTTGTGGAAGGCCTCCTTTCTCATTACAACAGTCCTCATTTACACCTGCAAACACAACAAATACATCATTGGTTAGTGGTTAGACAAGTCCGAAATAATACATACACTGTTGTTAGAACTTTTTTGTGCAAACACTTGTTATATTTATACGCGGGATGCCTTATTGCCAAAGGAATTGGAAGGTGACTGATATACACTTGTTATTGTATCTCTATTTATTATTGGTTTCCTTACTATTTTTTTACCAAATGTATTGTTGTGATTGGAAAATGGATATATATAGACATTAACTGCATTCTTACTTTGTTTCTTGGCTTCACTACTACTGCATACATAAAGTAGTTAGTGTACTTGGAATGTTTGAAATCAATATATGAATATATCCTTAAATGATTAATGATTACTTTTTTCCTAACAACTTATACAAGTACTTTTGTAAGAAGAATTTGCATTCTTGTCCTTCATTGATGATGAATGAGTCCACCTAAATGATATTAGTCAAACTTGAAATTTAATACTTCTACCCTTTCCGTTGGCTACACTTGTAATGAATGGCATTTGGAATTACTAAATTTGATATGCTAGTTGTACTCACAAAGTAGTGTCTGTATGTATAGTGTGTCCTCGTCATTCCTTGGGTTGACTCCGTTAAGGCACTGATCATTAACCCTTCACAAATGAAGTTATTATTTGGTGTTTGAGTGTCCTTACAGACTTGCAATTAGGGCTCTCCCCTAGGAGGTTCTGAATTCCAGATAAGTTTATAGAAGTGTCTAAGGTGACAATGGTCACTTCCTCCTTCATATGCTTCGGTGACTAGCCGTGCTAGTTCATCTGGTAACATTTTGGCGTCGTTGTTGGGGACCACTTAAAAATTTAAAGTGATTGATCTTGAGTCATTCACACCCTGGAAAGAACGAAATTCGGTAAGAAAATTGAGGAAAGTATTTCTTGGTATTTTTAGACTATTGTTTTCAAATACTAATCTTCTAGATATTACCTAGTGACTTCACCGTAGAAGAAACCGGAAAAGGCTTAACATTTTGGCACCATTGTCGGGGCCAATTTAAAAATTTAAAATGGTTGATCCAGAGTCATTCACACCCCTAGAAAGAACAACAATTTTGGTAAGTCTTGAGTCCTCATTGTATATGATTGAATATATTTTTAGGGCTAACATGCAGGCTATCTTGTGACTCCACCAAGAACTCATCACACCGCATTAACTAGGTACACCCTTGTTTTGTTTAGCACTTTCGTGAGATTTGTTTAACTAACGTGGCGGGTCTCAACTGGTGATTTTAGTCAAAGAAAAATAAAGAAGTGCTCTTCAAATACAAGGAAGCTTGACAAGATGACAGCTAATTACAAACTATGGATGGATACATTGGATTTTTCACGCATTTTGGGATTTCCACACAAGTATTCCATTCAAGATGGTGGGAAGGAACTTTTCCCATTGCTCCAGCAATATAAGTACCATGCAACAACACATGTGTAGGCATTCATGAAATTCATCCGAGTAAGCAACATTGTGCACAAAGACACCATGATGAGGTTATTTCTACTATCTCTTCACCTATAAGACAACTTATCTATTAGAAATTGGTATGGGGGTTTTCCTCGCAAAAATGTTTCTTCACTCAGGAAGTTCATCAATGCATTCATCACAGATTGGGATTATAGTGTTGAAGAACGGGAAAGAAAGACCATGATCGACAAAATATGGGAAGAAACCTTCGTAAGACTCTAGACACAAGATGATTCAAGAAAAAAAATCAAAGACGATATTCCATTTGAATTCAAAGATCTTGATAATATGACTACTACTGAAATGGAAATAGGTTTCTCTCCTATTGATTTATTAGACTTCCCGGGATATTTAGAGGAGTTACTAGAGTTATTATGGCATGCCTTCAAGGGTGACCATGATAATGTCGTGCATCATGTGGAATGGTTTATGAATTTGGCTTCAGAATATGGTATTAAAGAAAAACAAGATGTTTACATGCGATCATTTGTCCTTAACATGGGAGGAAAGGCCCTTGCTTGGATTGTGGGCCTAGATAAAGGAAGGATATCATCCTTTGCAGAATTGGTGGAAACATTATGTAGACACTGGGATTCAGAGCAACGTGACAAATGGACACCTCATGTCAAGAATACAAGGGACTTGTTTAGTAAGGAATCCCAAAACAAGGATCAGGTCGAAACAACCATTGTCCACGGCCTAACTGATGATATCTCAAGCATGATAGATGAAGCCCCCCAAAAAGGTGAATATGATGATGGTCCTATATATGAAGATCCAAAAGTGCCAGTTGAAGGAGTTGATGAACATAAAGATAGGATGAGTTCTTCCTTCCAACATGCAAAAAATTCTTATGACCTATTAGATCTCTGGGAACATAATGACAGGATTTCGGAGGACAATAGTTATTGGAAATTTATAGGTCCACCTTTATATGATTCCTCGAGAGCAGTTAGCATTGTCTCCATATGTTGCAGCGAGAAAGAACAACTTGATGAAGTTACTCAGGTTGAGCCAAAATTTGACACTATTTGGGATGAAGAGATTTATGAAGACCCTATGGAAAGAGATATGATTGTTCCTTCTCTTTATGAGGCTTATGATGAAGAATGGCTCAACCCTTTTCCACCATAATTGAAGATGAAACATCGCCAAAATTTGCAGATAGTTGTCATATGTAGATGGCCCATTATGATGAAAAGTTAAAATATTTGGGACCTTGTATCTTTGGTTATTCTTCCATGATGTCTACCTCATACTCATCCTGCAGCAGAGAATCATGTTACATAGAATATCCTTTTGTAAATATTAAACCTATGGTGGGGCTGGACTATCAGTCTTTGTTGTGTTCCCCTTGAAGCATTGATGAAGTTGTTCAGTATGTTATATCCTATATTGATGAGTCCCTAATGATGCATTTAGACAAGACCAAGGTAGTTAGGTGTACAAGTATATTTTTCATTCCTTGGCTCCATAATATTTATTGTTTATCTTTTCATTCGAAGCACGAAGGTAAGAATTATATAGCAGACAATTTCAAAATTTCAAGAATTATTGAGGTTACTAACAAGATTGTGAAAAGGATAAGAAATATACTTGTATGCCTAAGGAAATGTTTGAGTAAATGCAGAGACATGTTGTGTCTCACATATGAATATTTGCAAGATCAGACTCTACAAATAGCCTCCCAAGTTCAATATTTATGGGAAAATTTCAGGAAGAATTTTTTCTTAGAAGACTTGTATGATGGAGGTGTCCCATACTTAAGTACGCTAGAAGCATGGATCAACAAATCTTGTCAAAGTGATGCTTCTCTGTGGAACCAATTTCAAGTATTCCAGGTTCTCAAGAATATTCAATTTCCTGCACTCATCCAGATGAATATCCTAGTACAAACTCAACATATAATCAATGAGGTAATGTCATGGATTACACTAAAGAACAAAGGTAAGACATCAGGTATGAATTGCTTGCTCAGATGGTTACATTGGTGGTATGATTTCACCTATCCTACTTTGAATGCCAGGATTAGGGTAGGTCGGGTTAGTTGCACTAATCATATTTATTTGTATTTCATTTGATGTCTTTTCATTGTCTAGCAAGTTTTATTGTTCTTAGTTTGTTTCCCTCATTTTGCGAAAAAGGCAGGATGGAAGTGGCTTCCCTTTGATGCCTTTAATCCTCTTGGACATTTGATATGTGTGTATGTCTACAGGTACAAGTATATTCACAGGTTCTCAAGCACTCCAGGGAATATCACTTGTCCTGCAATTGGAGTTAGTATTACGCTACACCTGTACCCAACGCACCTTTAGGTGTACCCTAGGGAGAGAGGGTCAATCCTTTCAACCATGAGAGGTGTTATTGAGCAATGGTGGTCATGGTTGGTCCCTTTGTTCATCCTTTAGGGTTACTAGGTCTTAATGGCACTGTTGACTTCCCTTTATTGGGGGTTTTTAACCTCAAGGTTGGTGTCCAGGGCCCCCAAGGTTTGACCAATGGATCACATGGCTCCATATCATGTTTATGTGCTCTGGTGGCCTTTGCTTCAGCTGTGAGACATTCCTCTCCCTTCACAACCACTTAGTAAACCCTCCTGGCCCTTCAGTAAGTGGGTTCCTGCTCTCCCTGGCCTTATCTCCTCAGAGGAATACATCCTCCATGCCAGGTCGTCTTCATGCTCTAAGAGGGAGTTTAGGGATTTTACATCATTCTATGGGTTAGATGGGATATAACGCCCTCCCTCCAACTCAATACAACCTTTCATTCGGAGTGATTCACTTATTTGAGCGTAATTTGGCACCTAGGGGTACAAATACCCCAGGTAGCCTACTTTGAGACTACCTTAGACTATATTTTATTATTTTATTATTTTGATTTTCAGATGAGATTTTAATAATTTCAAGTTGACTTATTTTAAGGCACGTAAGCCTGGATATTTGTAAAGTGAGTGTGATATCATATAAATAGATCCCCTCACTTTTATTTTACAAACAGAACTTATGCAATAAAACATTATGTTACTTTTTAACCCTTCTTAGGGATCTTGGAGTAATGCACACATCTTGAGGAGGATATATTTTCTGGTTTAAAGGAAAATATCTTGAAGTATCTTTGGTTCATTCTCTTTGCTAAGGTGATGGTATAACTTTTTTCTTAACACGTGCACAAGGAGGTATTGAAGTTCTTCTCTTGATTTCTCTTTGTTAGATGTTGATGGATGATGCTTGTTTATGGTTTAATGATAGTCATTAGTGCTGCATTTTGTCTAAACTAAGTCATTTTCAACCTTTTGTCAACATAGTATTGTGAAGGATGTCTCCTAGAAGGAGTCCTTAGAATCTTGGGTCTTAGGTCTCTGAGTTTTTCCCTATCTAGGCTTCCTTTAACGAGCCTTTGTGGTTGTTGGAGAAGGCCCTAGCTTGCCAAACTTTGGAAAGACCTCTGAAGAGGAAGGTTGGTCACCTTCCTTGATGCCCTAGGGTTAGGGTAATACATTAAAACCCTTGGCTTTATTCTCATACAATTTTCCTTCAAATCTCTTTCATTTTCATGGTATAATTAGGGTTAGAATTAAGTCTGAAATTATATGTTAAAAACCCTATAAAATAAAATAAATAAATAAATGGTTTTTTGGCCTTCCTAAAATTTCGGCCATCTCTCCTAAAATTTCACCATGCCTTCCTTGTCCCTAAAAACCCTAGGGTGAAATTGTAGGAATCCCTAAAAGCCTAAAAACACAGTTAAAAAAAAACCCTAAAAATATATTTTAAAAAATCAAAAATATTTTTTTTCGTGAATTTTTTACCTTCCTAGAATTTCGGGACTCCCTTATACAAATTAGGCATGCCATTTTTGTCCCTAAAAACCCAAAGGAGAAATTATAGGAACCCTACAAATTTCAAAAATCCAAAATTCCAAAAAAAAACTAAACTCTACCCTAAATTCCTAAAAATCAAACCTATGAAAGGGGACCTAAACTTCCCTCCCCTCTCCAAAACTCTCAACCTGCTTCTTAACTCATTGCTGCTTTGTTGAAGCCCTTCTTTCCTATTAAAACAGTCCTCATTTACACCTGCAAACACACCAAGTACATCATTGGTTAGTGGTTAGACAAGTCCTAAATAATACATACACTGTTGTTAGAACTTTGTTGTGTAAACACTTGTTATATTTATACATGGACTACCTTATCGCCAAAGGAATTGGAAGGTGACTGATATACACTTGTTATTGTATCTTTATTTTTTATTGGTTTCCTTACTATTTGTTTACAAAACATATTATTTTGATTCGACAAATGGCCATATACAGACATTGACTGCATTCTTTCTTTGTTTCTTGTCTGCCCTACTGCTGCATACATAAAGTAGTCAATGTACTTGAAATGTTTGAAATCAATATATCAATATATCCTTAAATGATTAATGATTATTGTTGTCCTAGCAACTGATACAAGTACTATTGTAAGAAGCATTTACATTCGTGTCCTTCATTGATGATGAATGAGGCCATCTAAATTCTATTAGTCAAACTTGCAATTTAATGCTTCTACCCTTTCCTTTGGCTACACTTGTAATGAATGGAAATTGGAGTTACTGAAGTTGGTATGCTAGTAGTACTCACAAAGTAGTGTTTGTATGTATAGTGTGTCCTCTTCATTACTTGGGTTGACTCCGTTAATGAGCTGATCACTAACCCTTCACAAAAGAAGTTATTATTTGGTGTTTGAGTGTGCTTATAGACTTTTAAATAGGGCTCTCCCATAGGAGGTTCCGAACTCCAAAGAATTTTGGAGAATTGGATAAGGTGACAGTGGTCACTTCCTCATTCATATGCTTATTGGTGACTAGCCCTACTAGTTCATCTGGTAACATTTTGGCGTCATTGTCGGGGACCATTTCAAAATTTAAAGCGATTGATCCCGAGTTATTCACACCCTGGAAAGAATGACATTTGGTAAGAAAATTTAGGTAAGTATTTTTGGATATTTTTATAATATTGTTGTCAAAGACTAATCTTCTAGATCTTACCTAGTGAATCCACAAAGAAGAAAACCGACAAGGATTAGCATTTTGGCGTCATTCCCGGGGACCATTTCAAAATTTGAAGCAGTTGATTCAGAGTCATTCACACCCCTGGAAAGAACAACATTTTTTGTAAGTATTGAGTCCTCATTGTACATGATTGCATATATTTTCAAAGCTAACCTGCAAGCTTATCTGGTGACTCCACAAAGAACTCATCCCACCCCATCAATTAGGTACCCCCTTGTTTTGTTTAGAACTTTGGTGAGATTTGTTTAACTAACATGGAAGGTCTCACCTAGCGACTCCAATCAAAGAAAAATAAATAATTGCTCTTCAAATACAAGGAAGCTTGACGAGATGGTGTCTAATTATGAACTACGGATGGATACATTGGAGTTTTCGTGCATACCGATATTTCCACACAAGTATTACATTCAATATGGAGGTAAGGAACTTTTCCCATTGTTGCAATATAAGTACCATGCAACTACACATGTGCAGGAATTCATGTAATTCATCCAAGCAAGCAACAGCATGCATGAAGACACTAGGATGAGGCTATTTCTGCTATCTCTTCACCTAGAAGACAACTTAACTATCAGAAAATGGTAGGAGGGTTGTCCTCACAAAAAAAATTCTTCACTCAAGCAATTCATCAATGCATTCATCATGGGTTGGGATTACTGAGTTGAAGAACATGAAAGAAAGGCCATGATCAACAGAATGTGGGAAGAAACATTTGTAAGAATCTGGACACAAGATGATTCACAACAGAATCAAAGACGATATTCCATTTGAATTCAAAGATCTTGGTAATCTTACTACTACTAATATGGAAATAAGTTTCTCTCCTATTGATTTATCAAAATTTCCAGGATATTCGGATGAGTTACTAGAGGTATTCTGGCATGCCTTCAAGGGTGACCATGATAATGATGTGCATCATGTGGAATGGTTTATGACTTTGGGTTCAGAATATGGTATTAAATAATAATAAAAGAT
Organism: Pseudotsuga menziesii; assembly: GCA_001517045.1. NCBI lineage: Eukaryota > Viridiplantae > Streptophyta > Pinopsida > Pinales > Pinaceae > Pseudotsuga > Pseudotsuga menziesii. The sequence goes on along the minus strand of LPNX010254975.1, from coordinate 39,550 downwards.
GTTTACATGCAATCATTTGTCCTTCACCTGGTAGGAAAGCCCATTTCTTGGTTTGTGGGCCTACATAAAGGAACAATATCATCCTTTGCAAAATTGGTGTAGATATTTTGTAGCCACTAGGATTCAGAGAAACGTGTCAAATAGAAACCTCATGTCAAGCATGCAAGGGACTTGTTCAGTAAGGAATCCCAAAAGAAGTATCAGGTTGAAATATCCATTGTCCAAGGCCTAAATAATGATATCTTAAGCACAATAGATGAATCCCCCCAAGAAGGTGAATATGATGATGGTTCTATATATGAATATCCAGAAGTCCTAGTTGAAGGAGTTGAAGAACAAAAATATAGGATGAGTTCTTCCTTCCAACATCCAAAAACACCTTATGACCTATCATATCTCTGGGAACATAATGACAGGAATTCAGAGGATGATGTTTATTGGACATTTATGGGTCCACCTTTCTATGATTCCTCAAGACCATGTAGCGTTGTCTCCATACGTTGCAGCGAGAAAGAACAACTTGAAGATGTTACTCATGTTGAGCTGGAATTTGACACTATTTGGGATGAAGAGATTTCAATCACCTTAAGCAGGAATGATGAAAACATTATTTATAAAGATCCTATGGAAAGAGACATTAGAGGAATTTTAAACTCAAAATGGGCCTTTTAACTTTTATTCAAATTCCATGTCATCATTTGTTAGCCAATGAAATTGCTTTAAATTTGAAATATCGTATAGGTCTTAAACACTTTTTTAATATAAATTTGGGGATAGGTATCATTAAAAAAACTATTTTTTTGTTTGTATTTTCGACATATCTCCTTGTGTTTTTACTCAAATTTCGACCGGGAGAGCTCGTTGGATGCGGAATTTTAATTCCACATCCAACAAGCTCTCCCGATCGAAATTTGAGTAAAAACACGAGGAGATATGTCGAAAATACAAACAAAAAAATAGTTTTTTTCTTTTATTCCTCCAAAATTAATAAATATTATTTTATTATTTTAACTATTATTTTATTAATTTTTTTTAGGAGGCCCATTTTGAATTGAAATTTCCTCTAATGTATGATTTTTCCTTCTCTTTATGAGGATTATGATGAATAATGGCTAAACCCTTTTGCAACCATAATTGAAGATGAATCACCGCAAAACTTTGCAGATTGTTGTCATATGCAGATGGTCCATTATGATGAAAAGTTCAAAGATTTGGGACCTGGTATCTCTGGTGATTCTTCCATGATGTCTCCCTCATACTCAACCTGTAGTAGAGAATCATGTTGCATAGAATATCCTTTTGAAAATACTCACCCTATGGTAGGACTAGACTATCAGTCTTTGTTGTGTTTCCCAATAAGTTTTGAAGAAGTTTTTTAGTCCATTATATCCTATATCGATGAGTCCCTAATGATGCATTTCGACAAGACCAAGGAAAGTAGGTAGACATGTATGTTTTTAATTCCCCGGCTCCATAATATTTATTGTTTATATTTTGATTCGAAGCATGAATGTATGAATTATATAGATGACAATTTCAAAATTTCAAGAATTATTGGGGTTACTAACATGATTTTGAAAAGGATAAGCAATATACTTGTATGCCCAAAAAAACGTTTGAGTAAATGCGAAGATAGGTTGTGGCTCACATATGAATATTTGCGAGATCTAACTCTACAAATAGCTTCCCAATTTCAATAAATATGGAAGAATTTTTTCTTAGATGGTTACATTGGTGGTATGATTTCACCTAGCCTACTTTGATTGTCAGGTTTAGGGTAGGTTGGGTTAGTTGCATTAAGCATATTTATGTGCATTGGATTTGATGTCTTTTCAATGTCTAGTTAGTTTTATTGTTCTTAATTTTTTTCCCTCATTTTGTGAACAAGGAAGGACGAAAATTGCTTCCCTTAGATTCTTTTAATTCTCTCAGACATTTGATATGTGTGTAGGTCTAGAGGTACCAATAGATTCATAGGTTCTCAAGAACTTAGGGAATAGAACTCATCTCGTAGTTGGATTTAGTGTTACGTTGCACCTATACCCAGTGCATCTTCAAGTGTACCCTAGGGAGAGAGGGCCAATGTTTTCGACCAGGAGTGGTGTTATAAAGCGATGGTGGTCATGTTTGGGCCCTTTGGTCATCCTTTAGGGGTAATATTGCTTAATGGCACTGCTGAACTCCCTTTATTGGGGGTTTTTAACCTCGGTGTTGGTGTCTGGGACCCCTAAGGGTTGACCACTTAGTCACATGGCTCCATATCATGTTTATGTGCTCTGTTGGCCTTTGTTTCAGCCATGAGACATTATTCTCCCTTCGCATCCACTTAGTACACCCTCTTGGCCCTTCAATCAGTAGGTTCCTTCTCTCCTTGTCCTTATCTGCTCAGAGGAAGACATCCTCCATGCCAAGACATTTTCATGCTCTAAGGAGGGAGGTGAGGCATTTTACAACATTCTAGGGGTTAGATGGGGTATAATGCCATCCCTCTAGCTCACTCCAACCTTTCGTTTGGAGTGATTCACTTATTTGAGTGCATTTTGGCACATGGGGGCACAAATACCCCAGGTAGCCGATCTTGAGCCTACCTTAGACTATATTTTATTATTAGTTTCTTTTAATTTTCAGTTGACATTTTAATAATTTCAATTTGACTTGCTTTAAGGCATGTAGGCATGGATATTTATAAAAAGTGAGTGTGATATCATATAAATTGATCTCCTCACTTTCATTTTAAAAACAAAACTTATGGGATAAAATATTATGTTAATTTCTTCCCTTCTTAGGGCTCTTGGAGTGATACGCACCTCTTGAGGAGGATATATTTTCCGGTTTAAAGGAAAATCTCTTGAAGTATCTTTGGTTCATGCTCTTTGCTAAGGTGATGCTAGAATTGTTTGCTTTACACATGAACAAGGAGGTATCGAATTTCTTCTCTTAATTTCTCTTTGTTGGATGTTGATGGATGATGCTTGTTTATCCTTAAATGATAGCCATTAGTGTTGCATTTTGTCTAAACTAGGTCATTTTTGTCCTTTATTGTGAAGGACGTCTTCTAGAAGGAGTCCTTATAAGATTGGGCCTTAGGTCTCTGAGTTTTTCCCTAGATAGGCTTCCTTTAACAATCCTTTATGGTTGTTGGAGAAGGCCCTAGCTTGCCAAACTTTGGAAAGACATCTCAAGAGGAAGGTTGGTCACCTTCCTTTATGCACTAGGGTTAAGGTAATACCTTAAAACCCTTGGCTTTATTCTCATACAATTTTCCTTCAAATCTCTTGCATTTGCATGTGTAAATTTTAATTTTCATGGTAGAATTAGGGATTGAATTAGGTCTGAAATTTTATGTTAAAAACCCTAGAAAATCAAAAAAATATTTTTTTTCTCATTTTTTGGCCTTCCTAAAATTTCGGCCCTCTCTCCTACAATTTTTCCATGCCTTCCTTGTCCTTAAAAACCCTAGGGAGAAATTTTAGGAAGCCCTAAAAGCTTAAAAGCAATAATAAAAATAACCCTAAAAAAATAAGAAAAGATCAAAAATATATTTTTTCGTGAATTTCTTACCTTCCTAGAATTTCAGACCTCCCTCCTATAAATTTGGCTTGCCATTTTTGTCCCTAAAAACCATAAGTAGAAATTACAAGAACCCTAAAAATTCCAAAATTCTAAAAAACCTAAAATCTGCCCTAAATTCCTAAAAATCAGACCTAATAAAGGGGACCTAAACTGCCCTCCTCTCTTCAAAACCCTCAGCCCGCTTTGTAAATCACTGCTACTTTGTGGAATCCCTCCTTTCTCATTACAACAATACTCATTTACACCTGCAAAAACAACAACTACATCATTGGTTAGTGGTTAGAGAAGTCCTAAATAAGCTTTATTGCCAAAGGAATTGGAAGTTGAATTCTATACACTTGTTAGTGTATCTCTATTTATGATTGGTTTCCTTACTATTTGTTTATCAAACGTATTGTTGTGATTGGGAAAATCGATATATAAAAACATTGGCTGTATTCTTACTTTGTTTCTTGGTTTCCCTACTATTGGATACATAAAGTAGTTAGTGTACATGAAATGTTTGAAATCAATATATGAATATAAGGCTTAAATGGTTAATGATTATTGTTGTCCTAACAAATGATACAAGTACTATTGTAAGAAACATTTACATTCTTGTCCTTCATTTCTGATGAATGGATCCAACTGAATGCTATTGGTCAAACTTGCAATTTAATTCTTCTACCCTTTCCATTGGCTACACTTGCAATGAATGACATTTGGAATTACTGAATTTGGTATGCTAGTTGTACTCACAAAGTAGTGTGTGTATGTATAGTGTGTCCTCTTCATTCATTGGGTTGAATTCGTTAAGGCACTAATCGCTAACCCTTCGCAAAAGAAGTTATTATTTGGTACTTGAGTGTCTTTACAGACTTGCAATTATGGCTCTCCCCTAGGAGGTTTCAACTTCCAAGAAGTTCGTAGAAGTGGCCAAGGTCTCAGTGGTCACTTCCATGATTATTGGTGACTAGCCCTGCTAGTTCATTTGGTAGCAGTGTAGTATCACAACTATTATGGCAATTGTTGAGGATGAAAAGAAGAAAAAAAGAATAATAAAACAAATTTTGAATAACTTTTATTTCTTAGTATTAATTTGTATTTCCTAGTATTAGAAAAGTAGTTTTATGCATAGCTACATTTATCTATGGGTTTTTATGACCGACTAATTTCATAAAGTGGGTTTACATTGCTTATCCCATAAACTACAAACAAACTTGTCATACGCTAAAAAAATAGTAGAACAATTTTACTTAAATGATTTTTATTTTAACCCAATACTTCCTAAATAAGTACAATTATTATCCATACTAAATTGATCCCTAAAAGGGATCGATAGAGAAAGTTACGCGTTACAATTTCTTCTTCGTATACCATGTTCATTTGTGAAGATGGAAATTGCAACGATTGTCAAGGACAAAAAGAGTAAAAAAACAAAATTTAAATAATTTTTTATTTCTTTCATGACTGAGATATTTCATCAAGTGGGTTTAAACTATTTATTCCATTAACTATAAACGCATTTTTCATAAGCTAAAAAAAACATATGAGAACAATTTTTCTTAAATGATTTTTGTTTAACCCAATGTTTTCTAACAAAGTACAATCCTTATTCATACTAATTGTCATTTGTGTTTGATATTGGAACACGCCAGTTAATTACCTAAGATCAACTATGTTTTAATGCTTTGATGTGGTAATCTTTTTTTCATCATAGTCAACCTTATTTCAAATGTTAAGATTTCATATGCTAAGATAGATATCAGCAGTGTTTAATTCAATTTCACAACAATAGCATATACAAGTTCACTGAAAGAAACACAATCATAACATAGACACGGATTTATCCCGGGAAACCCTCTAGGGAAAGAAAACCCAACAAAACTTCCTCTATATAGATGTATCAAAAGTACAAAAGAAATACCTCAAACAAGTGCTCCTTCTCCTTGCAGACATCTCTCTCTCTCCTATGCGCAATACACAAGTGAGTGAGTGTGTCCAAATGAGGAGCACACCACTTCTATTTATACTTTATCTTCCACTTGACCTTTTTCCCTAACGAGGTCGGCCCCAACAAAATTACTGGGTTGAATTACCTAGGAGGAAAAAATATATATATAATATTACTTTCGTGAGGGTTCTATTGACCCGAATTACAATGGAGATTTTTCCTCATGACTCTATGATGACCAAATACAATAATAACATCCCGACGGAGGAATAAAACATTTAAGATAGATTACAACAATAAAATACATTTAGAATATTCTTTGAAGTTACAATATTTCAACACTCCCCCTTAACGAGAAGGGTATTCTATTGAGAACAACAACATCAACTGTAGGAGCAAGGAGAGAGAGCATCATCAACAACATCAAGGTGATGCATCTATATGTCATCGTAAGTTTTCTTCAACAATCATCAGCAACTGGAACAATTACTAGAACATCTTCAACATCTTCAGTACTAGAGCATCATCTTCTACAATATTGAGTCTTCATCTTTGATATTCATCTTCTGCAGAACTCAATCACTCGATCATCTACAACAACACTTGATATTTTGATCAGCAACAACATCATCTGCAACAACACTTGATCTTTTTATCAGCAACAACATCATCTACATCAACATAACCTGCAACACACATGATCGAATTACAGGATGATCAACCCCTATCACTTTAGGACACAAGTCCAAGGATGATGCAATCCTATCCACATCACGGAGACAAAATTCTATGGATCACTTTAGGACTAATGTTCATGAATGATACAATCCCACCACATCACAGAGACAAAAGTTTGCAGATCACTTTAGGACTAATGTCCAGGGATGATACAATCCCACCACATCACAAAGAAAAAATTGTGTGGATCACTTTAGTAATAAGTTCCAGGGATGATACAATCCCACCACATCACGGAGACAAAAGTACATGGATCGCGTTAGGACTAATGTCCAGGGATGATACAATCCCACCACATCACAAAGACACAAGTCTGTGGATCACTTTAGGACTAATGTATAGGGATGATACAATCCCACCCTGTCACAGAGACAAAAGTTTGCGGATCAATTTAGGACTAATGTCCAGGGATGATACAATCCCACCACATCACGGAGACAAAAGTATGTGGATCACTTTAGGACTAATATCCAGGGATGATACAATACCACCACATCACAGAGAAAAAAGTATGGCAATCACTTTAGGACTAATTTTTAGGGATTATACAATCCTACCACATCACGAAGACACTAGTATGGAGATCACTTTAGGACTAATGTCCAGGGATGATACAGTCCCACTGCAACATCATCATCACGGCCCCCCATTTCTAGCAAGGTATGCAACATCATCATCACTATTCCCCCTTTCAAACAAGGTCTGAAACATCATCATCACTGCTCCCCTTTCAAGGAAGGTCATTTCGAACAACAACAAGATTTTCACGGAAGTATTCAAACTTTACTCGAGACGAAGGATTAGTCAACACATCGGCAATTTGATCATCAGTTCTCACATACTGGAGCTTTATATCTCCCTTTTGTACCATATCCCATATGTAAAAATACAGGATTTCTATGTGTTTTGACTTGTCATGGAACACTGGGTTCTCTATCATATTTATGCAACTCTGGTTGTCACATAGAATCACCATGGTATCCAATTCCAAGTCAAATAGACCCGGCATCAACTTTCAAATCCATATGGCTTCACAACTAGCAGAACAAGCTTATATATACTCTACTTCAGTTGTGTTGAGAGAAACACTGAAATGATTCATGTTAAGCCATGAGATCATGGAGGATTCCAGACAATAACATCCACCTGAGGTGCTCTTCCTATCTGAGACACTTATGTCCCAATCTGCATCTATATAACCATAGAATCTGTAGTCATGATCTCCAACATAGTATAGACCAAAGTCTATCGTACCTTTCAAGTACCTCATCACATTTTGTGCAGCTATCAGGTGAACACGTCTTGGCTTAACTAGATACTGACTCAATGCGTTCACAACAAAGCATATATATGGCTTGCTATTTCCCAAATACATCAATGACCCAATAATCTATTTGTACTAAGTCATGTCCACTAACTCTGATGATTCATCAGCTAACAACTTCAGGTTTGTATCCATGGGTGTGTCCATGGCTTTACAATGCAACATATCAAATCTATTTAATATTTCCACAACATACTTTCCCTAGTTGAGAAAGATTCCTTCTGGGTTCTACCATACTTCCAGACCTAGAAAATAGTGCATCAATCCAAGATATTTCATCTCAAATTCTTCAACGATCTTCTTCTTGCACTCTATAATATGTTTCTCATTTCATGTCTGAAATAAATCATCCACATACAACAATAATATGACAGGTTTATCATCCATAACCTTAAAGTAAAGGTTAGGGTCAACTTTACTTTTGGTAAAGTCCAATCTCTTCAAAAATCTATCTATTTTTCCATACCAAGCTCTAGGATCTTGCTTCAATCCATACAGATATTTCTTCAACTTACATACATGAGTTCGTATGTATTCAACTTCAAATCCTTGTGGTTTCTCTATGTACACTTCTTCCTTAATAACACCATTCAGAAAAGTTGTCTTCACATCCATCTGGTGTAGACTCCACTTCATCATGGATGCAAGTGCCATGATGGTTTTAAGGGAAGTGTACCTTGATACTGGCGCAAATGTCTCTTCATAATCTATTCCCTCTTTCTGAGAGAATCCTCTAGCCACAAACCTTGCCTTATATTTTTTAATACTTCCATTAGATGCATGCTTTATCTTGTAGATCCACTTGGAAGATACCACACTTTTTCCTTCTGGTTTGGGAACTATATCCCAAACATCATTATTCATTATTGATTGGTATTCTTTCATCATTTCTTCTACCAGTCCTTTATTCTATATAGATTCTTCATAACTGGTAGGTTCTTGATCTACAATATCACACATCAAAGCTACATAACTGGAAAATAGATTTGATTTCTTGCTTGCTCTTATGGAGCCTTCTGGAGCTCTGTACTTCTCTTCTTCTTGTATAATTTATCTTACCCAAACATGCTTTCTCTTTCATGAAATATTCATAGTTGGAGGTTCTTGAGGTCCTATCATATCATGGTATTCTGATGTTTCTTCTTCAGGGTAGGGTGCATATTCTATATTTCTAGGAGCTACATATTCTTCATATACTTCTTCATGCTGGCATTTTCTGGATCTCTTCAGAGCTACTTCTTTGTCAAATATGACATCTTTACTAATATCCTTGTGATGGAATCCTAGAATGTATATTCTGAAGGCTTTGGAGACTTCACAATATCCAACAAATATTCCCTTCTTTCCAGAAGGGTCCAACTTGGTTCTCTTTTCTTTTGGTATGTGAACATATACTGGGAAACCAAATATCTTGAGGTGTCTCACCTCAGGATTGTTTCCTGTGAACATTTCTTCTGGAGTCTTGAATCCAAGGGCAATATGGGATAATCTATTTTGTACATAAACGTTCTCCCTTGTTGCTTCATCCCATAGATGCATTGGAATATCTTGATCATGTATCATTATCTTCATTGCTTCCATAATGGTATTATTATTCCTTTCTGCAACACCATTCTGTTGAGGATTGTAGGGAGTGGTTAGTTCCCTCTTGATTCCAGATTCTTTACAAAAGGCTTCAAAACATTTTGAATTATATTCTCCACCATTGTCTGTTTTGAGTGTCTCTATTCTTCTTTCTGAATGATTCTCTATCAAAGCTTTGAATTCCTTGAATTTTCCAAATATTTCATCCTTTGTTTTCAAGAAATATATCCATGTATTTATTGAATAGTCATCAATAAATGTAACATAATATTCATAACCACTCAAATGTGTGGAGGGAATTGGAACACATACATCTCAATAGATTAATTACAACGTACCTTTAGTCTTTGTCTCACTCTTCGGAAATGGATTCTTGGTATTCTTTCCTTTTGCACATCCTTTGCAAATGCCTTCATGATCAATCTTCAAATTTGGTAAACATGTCACTACTTTGCTCACATGGGGTAGTGCTTTATAGTTGAATTGAGAAAGCCTCCTATGCCATAATTCACTTGGGCTAGTGGTCTCATGAATTAGGGTTGTTTCTGAATGTTCTTTGAGTTTATATAAGCCTCCTTCTTTTTCATTAATGATAACTGCATCTTCAATTGTTTTTTCTTTGGGCTGCATAAGTACTTGTCCATCTATTAATGCAACCCTATATCCTTTATTATCTAATGTTGAGATAGAAATTAAGTTCTTCTTTAAACCTGGTACATATAACACTTCCTTCATCTTCATGGGGGTTCCAAAGTCAAGCTTGTAGCTTGCTTCACCAATTTTTTTGATAGGGAATTGATAGTCATCTCCTAATGATACCTTTCGAGGAGAGTTATTCTCTTCAAGTTTTGACATAGTTCTCTTTTTCCCCATCATGTGCTTTGAAGCACCACTATCAATAAGCCATGTATCTTCTCTAGGTGTCATAGACCCAGAGAGTGCATAGAATAATACATACTCTTATGTATATTCTTCTTTTGCTTGTTTTATTCCGGGTCCTTCTTCCTCTTATTATTCATTTTGATATTTAGCTAGGTCTGCATGATTTCTTTTGTTTTTGTTCCTCTTCGTGTATTCGTCTTTCTTCAATGGACAATTTCTAGAAATGTGTCATATCTTGTTACAATTAAATCATTGAAAGTTGGAGTATTTTCTTCTCTGGTTGTTTCCTCTTGTCCTTTGGAACATATTTGGAGGTTGAGACTCCTTGTGGCTTTCCTTCATGAATTTAGATTGACTTATTCCTCTGTTGGTATGGGTGGTTAGGTCTTGATCATCTAATTCTTTAAGTAGATATTCTCTATTGGCTACTCTAGCATCCTCTTGGATGCAATCTTCCCATACAATGTCAAATTTCATTCTTTCCTTTCTGGAACACATATTATGTATGAATGAATCCCAAGGTCTAGTGAGACCATTGAGAGCATTCATAACTAGCTCATATTCATTAAGGGAGTCTCCAATGGCTTCTAGTTGCTCCTTGAACAAGGAGACCCCTGTGAAGTAGTCTTCGATGGATTCTCCTTGGCTTGTCTTGGTACTCTTCAATTGAGATCTAAAATTCATCTTTCTATTGATGTTCCTTTTTCATACATTCTGGATAGGGCATCATACATCTCATTTGGGGTCTCTTTGGATGAAAGTTGAGGAATCAAGTGGTCTTTGATAGAATCAGCAATGATCCTGAATTCCCTAATCAGGTCCTTCTTTTTCTTCTCCTTAGCTTCATCCTCTTCAGGTTCTACAATTTCTCCTTTGATGTATTTATGAAGATAATTCTCTCTAAGAATTAGGCCAATCCTATGTTTACATGCTCGAAAATTCTCTATGCCTTCTATCTTGTCCTTAAGCTTAGTGCTTGGGGCCATCTTATCTAGGAGATCACTAAAAAATGAAATTTATCAAAATGAAAAAATGACCTTACCAGGAGATGTGCTTGATTGAAGAGAATTAATGAGTATACTTGGTTTCTGGAGATTCCAAATATTCACCTCTCAAAATTGACTTGTGATATTCTGATCTACAGTTTCTGCAGTTTTCTAGTTTTCTAGTTTTCTGCAGTTTTCTTGTCCAAAGCCAAACTAGGGTTTGAATTTCTTTGATATCTACCCACTCAAAAATTTTGAATATGGGTCTCAATAGATTTTCCCTACGGATGCACAACTTTCTATGCAATCAAATCTCTAAAATTCCAACTTTGACATAAACCCTAATTTCTTGTCGGAGGGAGAAGAGAGAGAGTTTCACCTTGTGAAAGTTGTCATATTCAGACTAGCTCTGATACCATGTTAAGATTTTGAGTGGGTAGATATCAAAGAAAGTCAAACCCTAGTTTGGCTTTGGACAAGAAAACTGCAGAAAACTAGAAAACCAGAAAACTGCAGAAACTGCAGATCAGAATATCACAAGTCAATTTTGGCCTAATTCTTAGAGAGTCATCTTTGAGTGCCTTGAGACTTGCAGTCATCAGTGGCAGGTTCTCTCGCCATCGACAGTTCTTTGGGAATAAATCAATGTCCCCTGATCGATGGATTCTCTCAAGTGTTCGACCTCAACACATTTATTCACACTTGTTAGTTTGCACTCTAGTACCTTGATTCCCATTTTCATTATTGGTGGGTGATCTCACGTCTACTAACGGTATACATCAATGACCGATAATCAGATGATGGACTACTATGTTCGACCTCGACACCTCTATTCACATAGTAGGACATGTACTCGTAGCGATTTGTGTAGAAGACCTTCTAGATTGGTGCCATCTCATATATGCTACCTCCTTGATCGTGCTAGTGTTCATGAGATTTCAGCTCTCGTGACTTGATTCCAGTAGTTGTCAGATATTTCCAGCCATTATGGATATCTTGATCCATTGTATATCTTCAGTCTTCATGGAGATCATGATCCTTTGTATATCTTCATCATGGAGATTCTGATCTATGTATATTGTATGTGGTTATGACCACATATGTCATATTGTATCATGCCTATTCATGGCCATTGTACTCTTATGTATCCGGGACTGCTATATGTATTCACAGTTATATGCAGAGTTATATCATTGTATAGTGATGATTGGGTGGCTGGTTCTTCCACTGGGTTCTTCATCACTTCATTTCTGGGATGGAATTATAATGTATTTCGGCCATCGTATGACCCCTCTGACCTCACACATTAGGGGGCATCTGTTATAGTTGATTTTACCACACATGGTAAATCACACTTTTATGGCCTTCCATGTCCCTATGCAGACTCCTTAGACCCCATGGACCATTTTTGTTCCTTTGATGTTTCCAAGATCATCCCTAAAAACATGCAAAAATTGCCATACGCGACTTTTAAACCTTTTATTGCGTATATACGCGGGTTTGACCTCTAAAACCGCGTACATCAGGATGTGTGCAAAAATCCAAATTATTTTGGAGTTTTCCTTGATTTGGATCCGACTCACTTGTCTCCTGGCCTTCCATATTCCTTGAGATCACTCGGATTCGACCTTTCATTACCCCATTGATGAGCTATATAAGGAACCCTTTGGATACATTGAAGGCATATGAGGAATTGAGAGCAAGATAACTATAGTCCATTGTTGCCGGAACTTGTGCTTGAATCTGCATCCCCTTTGTCCCTTGGAGCAATTTTGTGTTCTTCCCAAGCTTATCTTTTGCTTGTGAGCTTGCTATCGAGATATGGAGGATTGAAGTGGTGGAGGCCCAAGTGGGGGACTCGGTTTCTCCGATTCGCAAACGTGCCGATAGAGGTTGTATTCAATGTAACCTCTGATTTTATATCAATAGAAATATATTTTCCTGTCCAATAATGTGTGTTTGAATGAATATTTTATCCATGTATGATTTCAAATGCTTATATGTTATTGATTATATATGCTAGAGTAGAGCTAACACAATTATATATAGTATTCTTGTCTTGTTTATTGAATGTTGAAGAAGCAACTCATCAATTCAAGCTGAAGTTGGGAATCTCAACGGGGATCTACACCAACCATCCGCAATAAGGTACGAATCGAGATCTTTTAGTGTTAGTTGTTTGGTTTCTCTTGCATATAGGAAAGGATTGATTTCTGGAGTTAAGCTGTCTGTTGTGGTACCCCGAGCCATAGGAATTTCTCTCCGTAACAATCATAATCACAAGATAGACACAAATTTATCCTAAGAAACCCTTTAGGGGAAGAAAACCCAGCAAAACTTCCTCTATATAGATGTATCAAAAGTACAAAGACAAAAAATCAAACAAGTGCTCCTTCTCCTTTCAAGCATGTCTCTCTCTATCTCCTATGTGCAATACACAAGTGAGTGTGTGTGTCCAAATGAGGAGCACACCTCTTCTATTTATACTTTATCTTCCAATTGAAATTTTCCCTAACTAGGTCGACCCCAACAAACTTACTAGGTCGACTTACCTAGGAGGACACAAAACAATATAATATTACTTTCTGGAGGGTTCTATTGACCCAAATTACAACGGAGGTTTTACCTCATGAATTTATGATGACCAAATACAATAATAATATCCCAACTGAGGAATAAATCATCTCCGATAGATTACAACAATAAAATACATTTAGAATATTCTTCAAAGTTACAATATTTCAACACCAAATACTCAATGCAAGCAATACCATTTTTCCATTTGGAAAGGTTTTTGAAATCTAATTCTGAAAATTTATTATCAGCATTGTCTTTTTCTATGACTAGTTTAACTAAAATTGAATTGGTTTGAAGAATATGAAATCTTTGAAAGCCTACTTTTATTATTTCAGATCCAAACTTGGTGTTGGGACTATATTTCCTCTAGTATCTACATGGGACAATTTTAGAGACAATAAGTTGCACATAATGCAATGCGTAATATGAATCAATTCAAAGAATCAAATCATCAATATGGTTTATATCAATAGGTGCTTTCAAGAAATTTGATTATGGATTGCACTTATAGGGTACTAAGTTCCAATGTTTTCATCCGACCAACATACCAATAGATGACCAATCATATATATACATGAAAAAATATTGGTGGATTCATTCTTGTTTAGGATAAAAGTTACAACCAATATACCCATATAGTGACTTTCCAAAACTTAGAGTTTTGGATCAACCTATATGCAAGAGAATAAAAAAAAATGGTATGGGGATTCATTTCTCGGCCTAGTGTTTTCATCATTGAACTATATATCCAAGAAAATAAAATAAAAATCCCAAAAGATACCTTTTCCTACTTCAGTTTCCTGAGAGAAATTTCATTCCTTTTACATTTCAAGATATAACTGGGGAAAAAAACATTTACTTGATTTGGATCTCCCTAGTGGAGGAGTATCCATTTGGGTCCATATAAATTACCTTGATCTGACATATGTCTAGTTCACATGCTTCCTTTGCAAGAAGGTCCATCTTTTTTCTATGTTCCTTGAAAGTGTGAGTAATGTCGCAAGACACTACAACAAAAAAGGCTAAAAGTGTTGGATTTTGTGCTATTTTTTAGTGTATTTTTTTCCAACTTTGGCCTCATCACTGGGCACTAAATCTAGTGATACACAACATTTTACATTTGAGTCAAATTTTGTTCCAACTTTTGTGCAAAGTTTATCACCACCTTTAGCATCAAGTTTAGTGTCAAGTTGTGTTTGTTCCTTGTTTTTCACCTTGATTAGCACTGGGTTTGGATTCTCTATTAGTGTCAGAAAAGGATTTTGAGTTTGTTTCCATTTTGAATTCCTTGTTAGCACTGAGTAGTGCTTATTTTGTAGCATCGAGTTTTTCTTCCTTGTAGTGCCAGGTTTTACTTCCTTTTAACTCCAAGTTTTGCATCCATTTTTGCTTCCAATATGGCTTCCATGATTTCTTCTAGCATTGCTTCCCTTATAGCTTCATTTTTTTCTTCCAAGATTGCTTCCATTATAGTTTTCATTTTTTCTTCCATGTCTACTTCATATGTGACATCATGTTTTACTTCTTATTTGGCGCCGAATTTTTCTTCCTATTTAGCACTTGGTGTTGCTTCCTTTTTAGCACTAGGGTTTTCTTCCTTTCAGTGTCAGGTTTATCGCTAGGTTTTGCTTCCTTTTTTGCGTCCAATATGGATTATTTTTTTTCTTCTAGTATTGCTTCCCTTATAGCTTCATTTTTTTCTTCCAACATTGCATCCATTATAGCTTCCGCTTTTTCTTTTAGTATTGCTTCTATTATAGCTTCCATGTTTTCTTTCTATGTGACGTTGTGTTTTTCTTCTTACTTGGAACCAAATTTTGCTTCCTATTTAGCTCCTAGTTTTGCTTCATTTTTAGCACCAACCTTTGCTTCCTTTTAGTGCAAGGTTTTGCTTCCTATTTAGCGTCAATTTTTGCTTCTTATTTAGCACCCAATTTAGCTCCCTATTTAGAGCCACTAACAACACCTAGTTTGGATTCCATTTTTGTGCTACGTTTTGCTTTCTTGATAGCTTATATTCATTATTTTCAGTTAAATTAAAGGAATATGTCAAAACATATATATCATTATAACATATAGCATATATCATTATAAAAATCAGATATCACATTTAAAATTTATAGCATAACATTTATAAAGAAATTTTAGGGAAATGGACAAGATCCATACAAACTAGAAAAATCATCATACTTACTAAATCTCCATCAAAAAAAACATCTCCAACTTCCTTTTTATATAAATTAACAAGATAATTCTAATAACATCATCATCTATAATTATAACAAGTGAAAGTCAAAATATATCATTAGATCAATATCATGTCATGGATGTGATCATTATAGAAATACTAAAAGAAACAAGTCAATACCAATATCATAAGAAGCAAGACTTTAGAAATTTCAATTAAATAAATAAAATATATCATAATTCTTAACTAATTTATATTTATCTAAAAAAACAGATATTGTATTTCAAATTTATAGGGTAACATTTATAAATAAATTTAATGGAAATTTACAACATCAATCCAAACTAGAAAAAAACATCATACATAGTAAGTATCAAACAAAAAAAAATCTATAAATTTCTCTGTGTGTGTGTGTGTGTGTGTGTGTGTGTGTGTGTACTAGCAAGATAATAATAATAACATCATAATCATCTATAATTAAAATAAACGAAAGTCAAATATACCATTAGATCAATAACATGTCAAATTATACAAGTCAAAATGATACACACACAATTCAATTCAATAGACCAATACTATGATAAATGGAAGTTTACAATCAAATCCATCATATATGCACATGCCACACTCATAACTACTAAATCTATGGGTCATGCAAGCTAGTGAATATAGGTCACAATTGTGCACTACCATAAATCCATAACCATAGTTTCATATTGCCATTAAATGCACTGTTGCAATTCATAGTGTCAATCATTGTGAGTCGTGGTTCCATACTGCCAAAAAATGCAAAGCATCATATTGTATCAAAAAATGGAGGCCATATTTTAGTGTTGCTTAATAAATGTTGGGTTTTTCCTATTGTAGTACCAATAAATGTAGGATCTTCTAATTTTTCTTCATTTCCTATTGTATACTTCAATTATTCACCATATACTTTTTAGGTTTTCTAAGGTTAGGATATCAATTATTGACCATATACTTGTGCTTTTCTTTTTTATATTTTGTCATAACCCTAGGTGATTTCACCTAGGATGTCACTATCATTTGACAAATAAAGAAGGCTAATGTTGGGGTCATTGGGTTATTTTTGTCTTACAAGGCCATAATTAAACCATAGGGTATCAAAATTTGGATCAACTTTGCATGACAAAGGCCTATTTTAGCCTCAATGAGTTCTTTTAGGGTTAAATACTTTGCTGGTATGCATTATTATGGACTTGCAACAACCAAAAAAACCTCACCTTGTTATCTCATTACATCTCCCAAAACATTCATCAACATATATATCATCTTCCTACTATCCTAACCATCCAAAATCCATCATTTCCTAACCCTTATATGCCCTATATCCATCTTCAAAAATGGTGTGCTACCATACATTCCATATCAAGTCTAGAATTCATTATTAGATACCCAATCTATTAAGTTTTGAAGCATAACGACCCTCCTTGATCCATAAAATCACCAATTCCTTTTTTATTTGTCCCTAGAAAACTCATTATCCTTCTTCTCCTTGGTTGAAGTTTTCCTCGTGGTAACCTAAGTTCAAATATCATGTTCTTGCACCCATATAACATTCTTCTTACACCCCACAAGGTTCTCATACAAGCCCACCTAGCCTTTACTTATAACAACATTTAATATTTGTCCTAACCTATTTATTGAATTGGTGTTCATTGTTAAACAATTTAACTTCAATCTTATTAAGATACTCTTAAAAGGCACTTTTTTTATCATTCTTGATGGTCATCTTACACTTCAATTATTCACCATGTACTTTCTAGGGTTATGGCATCAATTTTTTGTGTTGCGTAGATTGGTTCTTCAAACCATAGATCTCTTAAATACTAATAATAATAAAAATAGAATATTGTGAAAATTCCTATATAATATACTTGTTATTTTCATTTGTATTTTGAGCTAACCATAGGTGACTTCACCTAGGACTTCTCTTTAATTTGACCAGTAAAGAAGACTAAAGTTGGGATCACTTTGTTATTTTTGGCTTACAAGGCCATTATCAAACCATAGGATATCAATATTTGGATCAATATTGCATGAGAGTCCCATTTTAGCCTAAACGATTTCCTTTATGGTTATATACCTTGTTGGTATATGTTTTTGCATACCTGGTAATAGCCAACAAAACATCACCTTGTTATCGCATTCCATCTCCCAAAACCTTCCTCAACCTATCTTCCATCCTCCTATTAGCCTAGCCACCCAAAATCCATCATTTCCTAACCCTTATAGGCCCTATATCCATCTTCAAAAACAATGTCCTACCATGCATTCCATACCAAGTCTAACGCTCATCATTAGATACCTAATATATTAAGTTTTGAAGAATACCAACCCTCCTTGATCCATAAAATCACCAACTCCTTTTTTCTTTGGCCTTAGCGAACACGTTATCCTTATTCTCCTTATTCGAAGTTTGCCTCATGACACCCTAAGGTCAGATATCCATTTTATTGCACCCATATATCATCCTACTTACACCCCACTGGGTTATCATACAAGACTACCTAGCCTTTACCTATAAGAATGTTGAACACTTGGCTAGAAATTTGGGCTTAAAACATTGTTTTTAGGTGCATTTCCATTGATGATATGAATGGATCAATCCTAATTAATTAAAAGGGTCCAAACTTAAAGAAAATCAAACATAACTGCAAGTCGTTACACTACAACAAAACCTCATGATCAACGTCTGTTTTAGCTTCATTTTTAGCGTCCACTATCACTTTTAGTGTATTTTCATCATTGTATTTACAAAGTGGATGCTTTTAGATGGGATGGCTCTTTTAATGGAATTATTTGCATCATTTTTTTTAAATTAGGCGCTATTTTGGATGTTAATTATCATCCCAATTAGCGTCCCAATTCACCTTCCAATTAGCGTCCAATTAGTGTCCCAATTAACATCCTAATTATCATCTTGATTAGAATCCCAATTAGCTTCCTAATTATCGTCCCAATTAGTGTACCAATGAACGTCCCAATTATTGGCCCATTTAGCTTCCATAATAGCATCCCAGGTAACACCCAGAATAACCTCCAAAATAACATCCAGAATAGCACCAAGCATAGTGCTATTTATAGAGCCATGGATTACGCAAGGAAAAACATCCGAAATAGAGCCAAGTATAGAGCTAGGTATAAAGACATGAATTGCACCTAGAAAACATCCAACGTAGTGCAAAGTATTGCGCCAGAGATATTAAAAGGAACTGTGTTAGAAATTGCGCCAGGTTTAGAGACAGAAATTAAGCCTAGAAAATGTCAAAGGAAAAATTAGGACTAATCCCTAATCTCAAATCATGGTCTAGAATTTGATTCCCATCCCTTTTACGTTGATAGATAAAGCTTGCATATATCTCTTTCTTGGGTGAATATTTGGGCCTATGTGGCGGTCAAATGTCATATACATGAACCATGAGTAATAGAATTAGTAGTTATGTAATAAGATCCTAACTTTTTCCCCAAGGCAATGTTTTAAGCCTCAATAACCATCTATTATGTGGTAATAATTCAAATCATTCCCTTACTACACTCATATGTGAAATATTCCTTCTAAAGCAATTATGTGTAATCCAGGGCTCTACAAGAAACAAATTATTCTTATAGGTAATAATTAGGGAATAAGAGGCTAGTTTTCATCTGCAAACCATGTCTTAATCCTTGATACCAATCCCATTTTATTTTTCTATAGTAGTAGGGAACTGAAGGATTGATAGATCTATAAACATGTCAAACTAAAAATTGGAACAACAAGCCACATTTGCAATAATTAATAACATCACTCTCTGTAAATTGAAAGAAATAATTACAATGTAATAAGATCAAAACTCTAATTATTTAACCACACAATGAAGCACCCTAAATATATTTTATAGAATAAGTGATCATAAAAATCAAATATAATGATCTATACATATGTAGTGAGGTGTCGTATATGACATAGTCAAACCCTAACTCCAATGCCCCCTCATGCATGGATAAGGTTGTCGTGAATATAATTTTCACTCAAGTATACTTAGTGCATGAATTCATGCATCCAACTGATCGAGGGATCTGTGCTCTCTAATGTATCGAAACTCCATGTCATGCTCTATGCATCCTTACATTGTGATCTACACCCTCCTAAATATGGAATATGCATACACATAACTTACATTAGTAAATTCCTATAAAATAATGTTGCACCCCATTAAATGTACCTTCTTCTACAACAATAAACATACTAACTCATAGTCCATGCTATAATAAGGATGATAAATACACCACAATAGTTGGATCCATGGTTATATCTTTTACATCTCAGGAAATCCCTTTTCAAGTTCCACTTCGACAAAAGTCACTACATAATTATAAATCCTTATCTTACATCAATACATTTATATATATTCCTAACATATTCCCTATTTCATTGAATGTTTCATTATTCCACATTATCAATGGAATGAAAGGAATCCAAACCTAGATAGAGGCCATTGTTTAAATTTCATATTCTAAATCAAAGGTGGGAGACCAATTATTTAAATATAGTGCATTTGGACCTAGAAACATGGTCCACCTAATAATTTGTTTTATCTCCAACCTCCTCGTTAGAATAGAAATGAATCCCCTAATAGAAGTGGTTTATTTTGGCAGGACAAAAGGCATCTAATGAACTTTGATTTGTTCAAATTCTTTTGGACATGGGTAGGTGCCATTAAAATTTAAAGTCACCAATCCATAATTTGTGAACATTAGGGCCTTACATGGATGCATGATTTCGCTATCATGTGCAATATTGTCTCTGTTTATTTTCATGAACAAGAAGGTCCATTATTGGCTGGAATGAATCGCCATGTAGTAACGTCAACTAAACGTTTGAATTCCATTGTTTAGACAAAGGGTTGAGAGGGGGCACTCAAGCCCCACTATGTAGAGGTGGACATGAAAATAACCAACAGAAAAACTATTAAAAGAGTGATCTAGAACAAAATATCAAAGATCTACAAAACTATATAAAGTAGACTTGGGTTTGTCATATGTCCATGCAACTTCATCATAACTCCAACCCTTATTTCTAAATGTCTCTTAGATTCCTTAAATTGAATAAAATACATTGGTCAGTGATGTGAAACTGTCTCTCCATTTGTTAGTTCATTGTCTCCTCAACTGGTCCACGTGTCCCCCAACATATAGTATTTTGACATTTTGTAAGTGGCATGTCCGGTTCGGAAGTGATTGCAGTTATACAATTGCAGATTGACAATCCTAATGAAATAGTTTATGTCCCCACATGGTTATGTAAGTGATGTCGGTGTTGCAAATGGCATTACTTGATGGTGTGGTTATGATTATGTTAGGCACCAATTAATGGGCACTTACATGATTCTTCATGCCATTGAATGCCCACATTATGACAATAAATACACCATAATCGTTTTATTACAAGTTCTTATATGATCCTTCATGTCATTGAATGTCAACAAAAGTATGACAATGAATACACCAAAATGGTTTAATTGCAAATGCTTGGCGTACCATCATATCACAAAATTTGATGGTATTCCTTGAACCTAATACAAATGTAAGAGTGTTCAATCCAAGTCCTCAAGAATTCAATGTGTTTTGTTGTTTACAAGTAATGTGATAATGTAAGTACCTTTGTGCACATTATAGTTTTATCAATTTGGCAAAGGTAAAAAAATAATGCAAAATATCTAAAAGACAAATTTCTAATTGGTTTTACAGTGTTTGGTTGTAAATTCAAGTTTGAGTAGCATACCATGTGTTTAGAATTCTAAATATGGGGTTATCTCATGGGCCATAGGAACTAATGGTATTTAAATGAAAGTGAAAAAGTATAAAAACTATTAGGGTTTCATTGCAACAGTATTTTAACTCGGCATTTTTCTTGAGCAAGGTTGTCTCATAATCTTGACAATTTCTCTATCAATAGGATCACTGAGAATGTTGGGAATAATAATCCTCCCTTTGACTAAATCAGCCTAATTTACCATGTATCGTAAATATTTGACTCAAACATGTTCTTACATCATCAACATGTCATCAACTTCAGTGATTTGGACCTTTTCCTTCAATCAGGGAGCCTAACTGAGCCTCCTCCTTCAATCAAGGAACATATTTGGGTTGATTTGCATGACTAATGTGCCCCATTCAGTCAACTAGAATCTATTTCACCTACTTTTCAGTTAAATTGAGTGTTAAATGTGCCTTTCTCTTGATATTACCTTATTTGAGCTAAATTCATTTAAACTCGAGTGTTAAAGGAGGCCTCACCTAATTTTGGTGACTCAGTTCAATTGATCTCAACTAACTGAAGTCTGATAGGCGCCTATACCTACTTGTTGGAATGTAGTCGAGTTATGAGTTAGTTAGAGTCAATTATGTTGCAGTTTAGTGGTTAATTGATATGTAGAGTGGTGATTAACTGACTAGTAATCCACTCTCATGCATTCAAATTGAATTACCTATCTAGGATTTGAATTGATTGGCTATTAATGACATTATAACATATTGTAATGTAACTTCTGATTAATGATTAAGAAATACATTGTTGAAAGCATTTTGCACAGTTTCTAGCATTCATTGAGTAAATTGATCTGTATCAATCTGTAGTAACTTTTGTCTTGATTCTAAGATTGTTGTGCCTCAATTTTATATGGTATCATATCCATGGAAGGACAAGGCAATTATTCTACGGGAATTTTGATTGATCTTTGATTAAGATCAAGCAAAATTGCTTAAAAATATTCCAACACTGCACCAGAAGCGGAGAGTTTTCCACATAAGTTCTGGAAACTTAGCATTTCTCCCTCTGGACTCTGTCCAGAGAAGTCTATCCATGTGTGAAGCAACTCCAAAAGTGCAGGTTATTCGACCTTATTTTGTTTGTTTTGTGTGACTGCAGGTATCTCAAATCTCGATTTGCATTCACTACAACTAGAAAATGGACTCTTCCTCTTGTAATATTCTCACTCCTTTCAACTATGATTAGTGGAAATAGGACATATAGATAACATTGCGCTCCAAGGGACTCTTTGGAGTCACCATGGGCACTAATACATAGCCAAATGCAGCAGTAGAAAAGTCCACATATTGGAGCAAGCTTGATGAAGCTTTTGGTTTCCTATGCCTCTCCATTTTAAATGATCTTATTTTCCATCTCAGTGGATTGAAGACTCCCAAAGAAGTGTGGGAACAACTTGCCAATCTCTTTGGTAAGCAAGATGGCATGAGAGATTATCAATTGGAAAATGAACTGATCTCTCTCAATCCTATTAATTTAGAGACCATAAATGAATTCTTCACAAAGTTCAAACATCTTGTGCTTCAATTGAAGCAATGCGGAATAGAGAAGAAATATGACCATCTAATTCTTTCTATTCTTTCAAAGCTAGGAGCAAACTACTATGTGTTTGTCTCTACCTTTCATACCGGAAAGCTCACAATTCTGAATTGGAATATGCCTACCTTAAATGCATTCATTGAGTCCTTAACCAATGAGCATGATAAACTTGTTCAGATGGGATCCATGAGATCCTCCAAAGATCAATATTTGTTTGTTGGAGAACCCAAGCCTATGAATGCAAAAGGAAAGAAAGAAAAAAAGACCAATTTTGATCCTCCTAAGCATAAGGAGAAGCCAGATTAGCCCTTGGGTTCGAGGAAAGACAAACAAAATGGAAAGGAGAAAACAAAATGCTCCTACTGTATGAAAGGCTTCCATCCAGAAATCTCATGTATGAAGAGGAAAATTGATCAGATGGCCTTTCTCTTGGAGAAAAACAACATCACTCTTTCAGTTGGCACAAGGAAGACCGACTATAGAGAAAATATTGAATATCATGATGAGAGATGCCATGCACTGAAGGCTAGTTGTTCAATCACTAGTACAAAATGAGAAATTAATCACTAAAAAAATGATTAAAATCTGGCTATAAATGACTATTTTCGAGTCGGTGACTAATAATAGTTAATTTCCACTATCTTATAGCTTGACTAACTTAGTCGTATTTCACTTGGTCATTAATAGCTTGACTTGTTAGTCATTGATTTAGTCATTGATAGTCAATGATTTAGTCATTGATTTAGTCACAGATTTAGTCATTGATAGTCATTGATTTAGTCACGGATTTAGTCACGGATTGTAACAATTAATGACCAAAAATACGACCAAATAAACTACTAGATGATAACATATTAATGACCAAGCTATATACTACTAAACGTTAGTCGCACTATAAGATACAAGAATTTAGATACTAATAGTCGTATATATGCAAATTTAGTCGTTTTTGTAGTCACAAATTTATGATAGGGCACGGAGGAATCGAACCACCAACCTCCTGCCTATAATTAGGCAGGTGCTCTACCATTGAGCTAGCACCCTTTAAGAAGTTGTTATTACTTGATAATGATGATATTCAAACAAATTTTGCATCATTCAAGCATACAAAATAATGATTATCAAGTTAATATAGATCCTTAATGGCTTACCCTATACTAGTCCTTCAAGTCCTTCTTGCACTTAATAAATGCATTTGAAAGACTTGAAGGACTATTAGAAGGTAAATCATTATGTATCTATAGTAAATTGAGAATCATTATTTTATATGCTTGAATGATGCAAAATGCAAAAATCCTAGAAATTTATAGAAATGGCAAGCATGCGTCTAATGTTAAACTATCTACCGAGTCATCTAGAGTCATGCCAAGATATATGAATTTGACTGAAAAATCATAAGTAACTTGAAGATAATGGTGGATGATGTCATGGAAAGAAGAATTTCACTTAATATAGAAGCAAATGATGAGCAAATGGAGCAACTCATCACCCAAAATGTATATAGAGTAGTAAAAAGAAATATATTAGTTCCATTTCACATCAAGAAGAATGGGAATTATCTTTAAGTACTCTAAGCTACTAGATAAATAGAAATGAAATGAGATAAAATACTAGCAACAATACCTTCGAGTTTTCTTGCTGACAACGATTATGATTACTTATGTGAGCATTTTATTCAGAGGTGACTTAAACAACCACTAACCTGCAATCAAAGCAATAAACCATGTTCAGATTGATATATAAATAAAATAAAATAAAAGTTAAATATAGACTATGCCAATCCCACTCTCATTTATACCTCTAAAGAGAACTAGCAAATCTCCCACAACTGTTCAACTTTGCCAAAATACCCACTTGGAATACCATTGTTTAAACAAAACAAAAATAAATTGAAAACATGAAAGTAGTAATTTACTCTACCTGTCTATTGGATGCAGAATCTCATAGATGTACAATAGAATTAGTCAAGCACATGCAACAAAATTATAAATGGAAAAAAAGAAGAAAACAAGGTGATTTAAACCTTCTTTAATTTCTATAGTCAGATATATATTACGATCACACTTTGTCTCTTAGGAGACAAGTCACTAACGAAACAATGGGCATACCTGAGAGAGAGAGAGATAGGTAGTTGTAAGGCAGATTGAGACAAATACAGACCTCAAGGTATTAATCAAAACAGTCTAGAAATGAGGATGAACGTTCAATCCCATTGCTAGAATAAATGACAGACTTTTATGGAAGTCATACATCAAGCAAATAGAAGCTCATTTCAAATGTGCAGAGACAGGAAGCTCCTTCCTGATTAGCAATGTATCAGTAATGTAAATAAAAACAAAAAAGGGAATAAAACAAGTCTCATGCTAAGACTTCTAATCCATATTAAAACTTGTATTTTAATTCTGACATATTTGGTCCATAGTTTTTTCTCATATAATGAAAAATATCAGAAAGAAAACAATTACATAAGATGAAAAATAACTTTCCCTGAGAAAATGTATATGTCAACCCAGGCCTGTTTATAGCTCTCGTTTCAACTTCAGCCATGTGTCTTCTAAATGTAAGGCAAGAATTTCTCACAATAAATTGTCTTTAACATAATATCCCTAAGAAGTCTGCCATGCAGCCTTTAACTCATCCTAAACCCTGTGCTAGCCTTTCTAACTCCTGATTGTACTTCCCTTTTTAGTTTTTTCATTGTTGGGCAAGAATGTTGGCCTTTCTTCTTACAAGGGAACAGTAAAATAGTCTTTGGAAATTGTGAAACTTCATTTAATTTGACTATACAAAAAATGTTTAGAAACCTAACATTTACAAGAATCTAAGGCAATAAAAAACATCAAGAAAAAACTAATCGATAATATTTCCAGATATATTCAACTCCAATTTATTATTCCAACAAACAATGTCAATATGTATTTCTCTATCACTTTCAATGTCTCTCCATTTCACCTTACCAAACAGATTTCCTTGCTAAAAGCCTTCATTTTCCATGTCACATCATGTCAGTGATGTAATTTTAATCCATGCTAGATGCCTTTCAAATGTTAGGAATATTGCCCCTTGTCATGACTATGAGACAATGATAATGTTGGGCTAAAGGATCCTTGCAATGGATATTAGACCATCCTTAACACTGCTCTATGTATAATCATTACAAAGAATGTATATTTTTGTGATCATATATTTGCATGATTGTGAGAGAAGTATATATTGGTCCAAAAGAATTATTTCCATGTACCCGCTATGAATTATTTGAGTGTTGTGTGCATTCTAAGCTCATGCACCCTCTATGAATCTATGGCTATTCAAACTTACCCGCATCACAATCACATCATCCAGATCTCCAAACTTGCCCATATAATCCTGTAAACCCTCAGTGTCAACATCCCAAGGAATACCAAGCACCTGTATCAAACCAAATGACCCATTATACATTAATCAGGTAAATGTATCAAATTATACATTTACAAACGTGCTGCTTAGACAATTGCGACAGATGCATCACTTATAGAAACTTTGAAGAAACAGTTAGAAATGTCCATAAGAAATTTCTTCATTACTGTAGTGATCACAGGTAATGTAGAACGAAGCATACACAAACATAATTTTGGTAATGGCATGGAAATTGATAAGGGTTTGTGGAAGTATTTGGCAGATGGGGATCTCTAATAAGATGGAAACCACGGTGGCGCACTAATGGAGACGAAGAGGATCCACAGCCTTCGAAAGAAGATTCTAGTGGCAATTGAGCTCTGCAGCAATGCCTTAGGTTTGGGAAAACCTGAGAATTTCACATTAGGTTCTTGTCAAGAGGTATTTAATAGTTTTCATGGTGGTCTTAGCAAGTTGGCCTTATGGGAGGTGCATAACAATAAAATTGTGTACATTAGGTGTAGTTCTTTCATCTCGGAATATAATTTGAACTTCATTTTATGGGGATAATGAATGTTGTTCACTGCCAAAGATTTTGAATTTGCTTGATCAAAAAGTGTAGCTCGAATGATGCTACGGGCACATTTTTACAGAAGAAAACAAGGGCCATGTGCTGCTTTTGTTTCATCCAGGGATGTTAGATCTGATATTAACAGTCACCATTCAAAATTTGACATCTGAGTTGTATGCATGGTCTGTCAACATACTTCTTGATTGCAAGTTTGTGGTATTCAATATTATAAAGGTGAGTTGCTGATTTTCCTTGGTTGCATGAAAGTTGATTGGTTTGGCATTGAATCGTTACCCGTCTAGCAGTGTTCATAATCAGCATTTTGTGTATTGAATGATCATCTTATATTTTTGAAAGTTTTGATTTTGTCTGGGATAATTTTCTTAGGTTATGAAAGGGATTATATTAGGGGTCTGTTTTGTCAGGTGTTAAGCTTCAGAAAGTACGTGGTTGTCTATTAGTAGAGGAAAATAAGACACCGAGCAAATCTTATGAAGCAAACACAAAAATGGTGATACTGAAAATCAAGAAGATATCATGGAGAATCCTGCTGAAAAATAGTTATAGTAATCCTTATATTTGCTGAAGGGTCCGAGGGTACTTTTGTATATGTTATTTTTAATGTATATAGGACAAAAATTTCAATGAGGGTCCAAGTGGTAAGTTGTGGTCATAACCTATCACCAGGTTGTATTACTTGAGTTGGATTCTTCCCATTAGTTGTACATAGTTTTCCTTTGATGTTAATCTCTAAAAATTTACCTGGTTACTAGAGTACTATAATAGTATAAATGCAACACTTTAATAGTATATATCATCATAATCCTAGACAGCCAAAAATTCTACTGGCAGCAGGCACAATTTCATCTACCATCCCTACAAAATGAAATGAATAATGGAACTTGGTGAATGGCTAATAGTAAGAGTTAGGCAGCATGAACAATTTTCCCTTGGCATCTAACCTCTCTCCTCCTCCTTCTAGCCACTTTGTGAAGTAGGGAAACTAACACAAATACCATGCCAACTAGAACTGCAGAACATTGATAGTTGTTTTGATTTCATCTAATTAATCGTCATCCAAGTCTACTTTGACCTTCAGTCATCCTTAATGTGTTGCATCTGTGTAATACATTCCTTTCATCTCCAGGCTTCTCTTAAGCTCTTTACCTTCACATCTCTAATATCCATTCGAATGGCTTCTATTTATCTGTCACTAAAGGTTATCGTCATCCTTGCTTGCCATTTTATTGCCAACTCTTAAACCCTTCCGTTGTTACAATACATCAAAATGTATAGCAATTGTGGGAATACTCTGTATTTATGTTAACTATTTACAAGGGACTGAAAAAGTTGAGGTAAATACTAAATTTTCTTATGGATTCATCATTGCATCACCTATTATTGATACTTGCCACTCTCCCTTTGTTAGCCTTTTGTTTTTTCCACTATATGTTGGTTGATTATTCTTCTGCTGCTACTGTTGTCAATCTAGGAGTGTACCAGGAGTGATTTTGTGTGTTTCTTTATTCTCTCAGAGTCTCATATTCTCATAACATGAATTACAGAGCAAACATAAAATGCATGTGATACCGTTGAGTCGAATCTGAACATAATCAGTGTTGTAGTCTATTGTGTTAAGTTTCAAGAAATTACAATTTGTAGATGTTAAATAGCATTTCATAGCTCTTGCTAAAAGGATCCAGATCTCTCTAAAACTCGTATATAAAGTTTTCCAATTATAGCCTATACAGACCAGCCATAAACAGCTCCAAAATTAAACTCAATACATTCATCCTCTTAAGAAAAAATGTTTTTTCTCGTATCAAATATTAGATAATATCCAGGACAAATCTAATATAGAGGGCACAATCCAGATCATTGATGAAAAACTACTGTTCACACAAATTGTCAAACACTTCACAGATTTCCAAGATCAAGAATGGAACTGTTCAAGCTATGCAATAGTGCAAAGGCAAATATCTCATGCTTAATGGGTGTAAACAACAATTGATATGAACATACCTCATGAATTCTAGAATAATTTTTCAGCAACCTTACAAGTGTTTCAGCTCCAAGACAATCACTGGTCTGTAGTCTAGGAATGTGCCTAGCAGTTTTTGAAGCCAATTTCCATCGTAAATTTGACCTCTGCTCCTGGGTGTTGCACTTAAAGGATATAGTTGGCAATTCTTCTCTAATATATTTGAGCCATTTCTCTGCAATCTCCCTAGAAACAAGATCTGTAAACCATTTTTAAAAAGAAGTCAATGAAGATCCTTTTACAATATAAGCTTAAAAATAAAGATGGGAATGTAATTATAGCAATGCCTGTCCAGGAATCTAATCACGTAAAAATAGATTATAAGCATCTTTATATTTTACACATTTCCCAAAAGCGTGATAAAAATCAAAGGCTAATAGATGTTCTTCCATAACTTCGTCCAATTTTGTCATTTTTGTCATCTTGGACCTTGATCCTCCAGTTCAAAACAGATTTAAAGATCTCATCATGGCCAATACTTTCTGGGTTCTTATGATTTGCTTTCACTTTGTGACATGGCCTTTTCCACCCCTTTTTTGTAACATGGTTTACATCGCAATGTTTATGTAACAGAAAAGTGAGGAATATTTCAAAAAATATAAATAAATCAGACATAACTGTAACTAAATGTAAATATCACTAAGCTGAAAACACAAACCTATTTTATTAATAAGTAAAACCAAACGTTTTCCAGGACCTGCTCTCAACGCCATTTGCTCCATGTCTATACATCGTGTTCCAATAGGATCTCTCGCATCTAGCACCTCCAAAATAACATCTGATGCTTCTATCATTTTAACCAATTCTTCATAAAAATCCTTCTCTGATCTGTCTGGGCTCAGGAAAAAATGGACAAGTCAAAACCTCTAAAAATAACTATACCATTAAACAAAATTACCTAATTTACTTCTAATAAGGGAATAACCATCCTACCATGAATTGTGCCATCTCTTGATCAATGTTATCAGAACCGGACCGGTCATCGAACCGACGAAGCCCAAAATGTGAACCGGACCAGAACCGGCAAAAAACCAGGTAAAAAACCGGCTGCCTAAAAAATACTTAAAATATTCATATTTTGTAAAAAGACATATATATTCATGTGCATACATATGAATCCAAACCATTAATACACAAATATGCAAAGTTTCTCATATATATAGCAAATATGGGTGCAAATATCCAAAATAGCACCTAGTGCAATACAGCTGTGAGGTTCTGAACCAAAGTACATCAACAAAGAGGCTTTAAGTGGCCCCTACAATCCAAAAATAAACCATAGTACTAATGAATAACAATAAAATGATCATATGACACTACCCTACTAGCCACTACTACTAGAGTCTAGTGTCTAGTAGTCTACTACTCCTCATCATCGTCATCCTCATCCTCTTCCTCTTCATCCTCTTCAAGAGTGGGATTCTGAGCCCCACTTGATTCCCCTAGCCTTGAAGATGGAACCTCTGGAGGTGGGTCCAAATCCAACCAAGAAAGGTCTTCATTATCAAATACTGGTGCTTGAGTCTCCACAACCCACTCTGATGATGGATCAAAGTCATCCAAGGTTATGTTTCCTGATGTTGGTGTCTTGTTCAACAACTGGTTACGCCTCAACCTAAGATTGTACTGGACATAGACCATATCATTCAACCGTTTGTGTTCCAAACGGTTTTGTTTCTTGGTGTGTATATGCTCAAATACACTCCAATTGCGTTCACATCTAGAAGCACTGCATGGCTGGCTCAATATTCGAACTGCAAAAATTTTCAAATTAGTGCATCTCCCACCAAATTGCCCCCACCAATAGGCGGCAATAAGAGTTGAATGCAAACAAGTTTCAGCAAATGGCTTTGGAAATTTAACTCATTCTTTACAATGGATAATATAATTTGAAAACTTTGAAAATTCTTACCCGGTGGATCCTTGGATCTACTTTGTATGGCCATGCTCATGCCAAAGCTACTCATACTTTCATTGAATTGCAATAGCTTACTGTGTATCTCATCTTGCATCCTGGGATCAAGAACCATGCGCTCAATGCATCTATACAATCCGTCTTTTACCTCCCCATCATCATTGGCTTCAAAGTCTTTTGTATAGTGGTACCTTCAAAAGTTCATTCAAAGTTCAAAAGACAAAATATTCATCAATGAATTTGAAATTGTAACTTATAACTTTGAAAATTTGAAATTAGAAGAAAACTTATAACTTTGAATAGGAATTTTGAGATTTCTTACCTTGGGTTTAAGTAATAGCCAGCTACATGCAAAGGACGATGGAGTTGTCTGTTCCATCTGTCATCAATGATATTCCAAATAGGAAAATATTTCTGCCTTTTATCACCATATGCTTTCTTTATTGCTTCTTTGGCCTGATCCATGGCCTCATAAATAAAACCCATAGCGGGTTTATCACCATCTACCATCCGCAACACTCTCACAAGAGGCTCACTGAATAAAACTATCTCCTCTGCATTTTTCCAAAATGTTTTTTCAAACACTTTGTCAGCAATATCTTTTCCTTCAACCTTTGACTCCATTGACATTCATTCCACTCATCGCAGGAAAACATATTCAGCAAATTGGATTTTTGATCAACAAGGGATTGCAACGAAAGAAAGTTTGTTGCAAATCGTGTAATAGCTGATCTAACAAGCTCTTTACCCCCAGTGTTCTTCCTCATAAGACTCAAAACCCATGAGTGGTTGTAGATGTACCTAGTTATTGATTTTGCCTACTCCACACACTTCTTCACCCACTCAATTTTGCCAATATCCTCCAGCATGAGGTCCAAACAATGGGGCTGCACATGGTGTCCACCAAATGGTGGGGTGTTTTTCCTCTAACATCCTTCCGGCTGCAACATAGTTTGAGGCATTGTCAGTGATGATCTGTACAACATTCTCTAGACCGACCTCCATAACTACTCCATCCAAAAGATAAAATAATAATTGTGCATCCTTCACCTAATCAGAGGCATCCACAGATTTAAGAAACATGGTTCCTTTTGGGCAAGCAATCAGGAAATTGATAATAGTGCAGGATTTTTCATCAGTCCATCCATCAAACATTATTTTTCACACTGTTTTACTCCAGGACTGCTTGAACTCCTTCAAATATTCTATTCTTTGAACTTCATTTCGTAAAAGGGGTCCTTTGATATCATGAAAACTAGGGCCTTTGAAGCCTGGACCACATGAAGCTATAGCATCTATCATAGGTTGATAATAAGAAGAATTAGTTGCATTGAAGGGTATGTCTGCATCATACCACCATCTAGCTGTGCATTCCCAAGAAGCCTCCTTCTCCATCTTCTTCCATTTAGCATCAATGGTGGGCTGAGCACCAGGGGTAGTGCGAGGCACAAAGAAAGAGTCAAGACCTCTACTGTTGGTGGAGGTAGTACTCGGGGTACTACGTGGCCTCTTTAGGTTCAAATTGGATGCTCTACGTCGACCTCTCCCCCTAACAGGAAAACTAGAGGATTCTTCAAAACTAGTCAAATGACCTTGAGGGGTTTCATAATCACCACCCTCGGGATCATAGTCAATCTCATCCTCAAATGGCATTGAACTTCTACCTATGTATTCTTGAATCTTCTTTGTCTTGGCTTTTTCTTCTTGGTAGGCTTCAATACTACTTAGCATCTCTTCTCTAAGATCATCAGAGACTTTCCTACAAGGTTGAACATTGCCTCTAGTACCAGCTAAGTGTTGTTTTAAACTATGGATACCTCCCCCGGCTATTTTCTTCCCACAATGATTGCATATTTTTTTCCCACCATCATCCAATTGGCAATGAACCCACGTCACATCCTTCCTCTCTTTTGGAGCCACGACAAACAAAAGCTGGAAATAAAACCCTATAATTTATTAATAACTTGTTAACTCAGAAAAAAAAATTAAAGAGAAAAGTCTTGAGACTTGACATACATTTGAGAGAGAAGAAGAAATGAAGGAAAGCTTGAATGGAATTGTAACACCCCGGTTTCGACCCCGTTTGCATGATGTATATATTGTAATTAATCGTGGTGAGGAGCTCAAGGAAAAAGCCCCACCATCGATTTGGTTGTGTATGTTTCGACAATGGGGATAGTTGCCGATGGTATATCGTGCTATCCGGCACATTGTAATGTGGCATCATGTAAATACGCACATCAAATAAAATAAACCACAACCAGCTACGGCAGTGCAACGTTGAATGAAAAGGGCGTGATTCCAAAGGATAAGGGGTGGGGAATGTCAAACCTTGGTTATGGGGGAAAAACCCATGTGTTTTACCACCTTGTTTGTTTTGCCACCTTTCTTGTCTCATCCAACCTCTTCCAACCTCTTTAATGTCTTGTTTTGGGTAGTTGAGGCAGTTATGGCTGTTGGTGGTTGGGCAGTTATTGCTGAAGTGGTGGTGGCTGTGGAGGACTGTCAGTCCTTGCCCACGTGCCCACTCCACCAACGGATCCTTCCTCCTCACGTCGCATGGGCAGAGGGGGCATTGACTCCACTCTCCCACGGCGGCGCTATCCCCATTCCTCCATTCTGTCTGTTCATCCGCGCGTGCATAGGAGGTCTGTTCGTTCCTCATGGTGGTCGACTCACCCTCACGCATGGGGAGTTGTTCACTCTCACGGTCTGATCATCTTCCTTAGGCGCAGAGCCGTTGCTGTTTTTCTTCTCACGCGCAGGGACTCTGCGTTGGTTTAGCTCACGCAGGGAGCAAGGGGAAATCGCGGCTGTTGCTTGGGATTTTCGAGTGCAAGAGCCATTTCACGCTCAGGGACTGTGTGTAAGTTTCCTTACTGATTGTGGCCCATGCATATGTCTTCCTCTGTGTGTGGAGGCCTGGTGTAAGTGCTCTCACGCACATATTGGTTGAGGTCGTTTTCCCATGTTGTGAGCCGTGCTCACTGACTATGTTTGGGACTGTTGTCTTCCCCGCGCCTTGTTGGTTGTGGTGTCCAATTGCGTTTTGGGCCACTGTGGATTCGTAGTAAGCCGTTTACTGCCGTCAGTGATGTCCCCGTTGTGTGGACTGTGTAATGTCGGATGAATTTCCCTTGTCTGTCCACGCTAGGAGTTGGCTTCTCCTTTGTTTGGGACTGTGTAAGTTGCCCAGTCGTTACTTGGAGGAATTGTGTGTGCTGTGGGCTATTGATTTCCAATCTGTTGGCTGAGCTTCCCTGTTTTGGGACTGTGGATTGCTGCTATCCTTCATTGTGTGTTGTGGCTGCTGAAGTACCCTGGTTTGGGTTGCAGCTGAGTTGTTTTGGCCACGATAGGGCCAAGAACAACTCTGTGTTATCTGGTGGACTTGAGCTGTGCTTATCTTCTGTTTGGGATTATCCCTGGTTGTCTTTACCTTCTTCACAGGGCTGTGAAGGGATTGTTATGCTGCGGGTATGCAGTTGTTGGTCTTCGAACTGTGCTGGCTTGGTCAATATGGAAGGCCTGGTAAACCCAGCGGTGTTGGTTTGGCTGAGTGTGTCCCCTGGCTATGTGTAAGCCTGCATTGACCCTTATTCCTGGAGGAATCATGCCCAGCTCGGGGGTGGCAGTGTTGCTGAGAGATTGATGAGCAAGCTGGCCTATGGTTGGGTGGAACGTTGCAGCGACGTAGCTGGTTGCGGGTGACGTCTTCATCAAAAGATAAGTTCTACTGGTTATTTCATCTCTGCAATTAATCTATTGTTTCATGAATCATGATAAACATGTAAATGCTGGAATGTGCGTGTTTGCTTCCGCTGTATGATTAAAGAATTATGCATTGAGTAACTATGCATGTAAAATGATGGATTGTGCATCCTGTGATGCATCATGTTAAATTTTCTTAATATTCAGCATGGATGACCTTTGTTTATGTTCATGGGGCTGTTTGCCCAGCTGTACGTGGTGTTTGTCGCGTCCTCTTCGCCGGTCTGAGGGATGGGGACGTGACAGAATGGTATCAGAGCAAAGGTTGCAACAATGGGCCTCTATGGGCCAAGAAGGAGCAACTGACAAAGGGTGGAATTGCCCTCTGCCCAACAGGGATCAGTAATGAATGACAGCAAACTTCCAAAAATATTGCCTAAGTGTTGACAGTCGGGTCATCGGAAGGATTTGGCGTTTGACAGTCTGTCGTTGCGGAAGAGTCAGAGGTTTCCAGTCCGCCGCTGCAGAAGCCAAAGTCATTTGGCTTCCAATGTGAAAGGACTTCCGATGTTGCGGAAGAGAAAGTGGTTTCTAGTCCGTCGTTGCGGAAGCCAAAGCCATTTGGCTTCCGATGTGAAAGGACTTCCAATGTTGCGGAAGAGAAAGCGGTTTCCAGTCCTCCGTTGTGGAAGCCAAAGCCATTTGGCTTCCGATGTGAGAGGACTTCCGATGTTGCGGAACAGAAAGCATGTTCCGCCGTTGCGGAAGCCTAAAGCGCCAAGTCTTCCGACGAGAAAGACTGCCGCCGGAAGAAGATAAGGTTTTGTGTGCCGCCGTTGCGGATGGAGAAAGGATTTGGCGTCCGATGGGTAAGTCTTCCGACTGCCGACGCCGCAAGGAAATTAAGTTCAAAAATTTTCTAAGTATAGAAAGTCGTCGGCCATCGGAAGAAGAAAGTTCTTCAAGCATCTGCCGTTGCGGAAGCCAAAGCCATTTGGCTTCCGATGTAAAAGCCCGCCAATGCCGATAAAAAAATATAAAAAAAATTGGTTCACCAATTGAAGGTAAAAGCGTTTCATGTTCCGCCGTTGCCTTTGGCTTCCGATGTAGAAAGACCGCCGACAACCGACGCGGTAAAAGAAAGTTCGAAATTTTTCTAAGTAACGAAAATATTGGTCGTCGGAAGAAGAAAGCGAATGAGCGTCCGCCGTTGCGAAAGCGAAAGCATTTCGGCTTCCGACTAGAAAGGCTGCCGACGCTGTTGCGGAAGGGGAAAGCCTTCCGAGAGCTGCCGTTGCGGAAGGATTAGTGGTTTGGTGAAAGCCCTCATTCTTAGAAGTGGTGTGGTTTTTACACCCGAGGTCGGAATGACGCATGTGAATAGGCGTTGGAAAGCTTATCCAGCAAGGAACAAGGATAAGTGACCAGAACCTGAGCATGAAGCAGCAAAGTGCTAATGATGGCCGCTGTTATCAAATGGACAATCTGGACAGTTGCATGCCCAGGGGCAACAAGGACTATGAAGTCAACCAGCTGCTGTGTGAAAAAGGAATTCCATGAGAAGATGAGGGATTTGAAAGGGAAGTTTTCATTAGACCCTATCTCGCTGATTATAACTAAATTTCCTAAGTATATAGTTGAAATGTATGGGAATATGTTTTGCATGCATAGGATATTGCATGTTGGTAAGAATATTGGAAATTATATATTTATAATGAACCACTAATGATAATCATTGCTTTGATGTTGGCATTAGTGGCAAAACCAACGATGACATGGACCCGGATGAATATGTTGCTGATGCTGACAAATGTGACCAACAACCCTATGAAGAAAGGGATAAAGCAACAAGTCCAGGGTAAAAGTTGGTGGGCAGATTCTGCAATCTCCTGCAAAGGACCAACCAAATTGGTCATGTCAAGGGTGTAAATAAGACCCATGCAGGTAAGAGTTTGCTTATGACAAATTCCATGGATTGGTACAGGTAAGAGACCTCATACCATGTGGATGCTTGAATGTAGAAAGGTATCATGCCTATATATGCGGATGATCTTAATTACAATAAAGCATCCTGTATGAATTAGTCATGGTTAGGCCATGCATGGTATATTGAATGCAGGGTAGCATGAAGGGATATGCATTAAGAAAGATTTTATGAATCTTGTAGTTATGCAATGGATGTATGCATATGAAGGGTGTGAGTGACTAATTGCATAAGTGTAGGTGCAATGTTATGATGAATTGCATGAATGCATTGAGATAAATGCATGTGATAATATGAATGACTAATGGCTGAAATGATGAAATAATGACAATTCAGGAACCATTTCAAAGGTTGTCATGAATGCAGGATAGTCATGATCAATTGGCCGCCAGAAATGCTCTATGGAAGAGCAAGGTGGTATGAATGATACGCTTGTGAAGTAAGGAGTATCTAAACGTTTCATTTAATTGCATGAATGATATGACTATACCTTGCAATGTTACCGTGATAATGATTGCATGAAGTAAATGAGCTTTGATAATATTGATGTGACTAACAGTTGGAAGTATTTGAATTTTATAAAATTCTGAAAATGCTTCAGTGATGGTTGTAGCAATGAAAAAGGTTATATGCATCCAGACTTACCAAGTGTTTGGTTGATTGAAGCTCATGTTTCAGGTAGATTATTTCGAGCATGGCATTGAGAGGTAAGACCCTGACCAATGCCAGAATCTACCATTTATGAGAGGAGTCTCATGGTTGTAAAAATAGTCGGTATGCATAATAGGATGTTAAAATTCGAATTGAGAATTTCGGATTTAAGAAATTGCTGACAACTACTAGCCACTGTTGGCTTGCATGAGCTTGTGTTTGGATGTTTGAAGCTTATGTTTCAGGTAGATTATTTCGAGCATGGCAGTGAGAGGTAAGATCCTGACCAATGCCAGAGTCTATCATATGATGTGCATAATAGGTTGTTAAAATTCGAATTGTGAATTTCGGATTTGAGAAATTGCTGACAACCACTAGCCACTGTTGGCTTGCATAAGATTGTGTTTGGTTGATTGAAACTCATGTTTCAGGTAGATTATTCGAGCATGGCAGTGAGAGGTAAGACCCTGACCAATGCCAGAATCTACCATTTATGAGAAGAAGTCTCATGGTTGTGAAAGTAGTTGGTATGGGCTGTTAAATTTGAATTGTGGATTTCGGATTTAAGAAAGTGCTAACGACTACTAATCATTGTTGGCTTGTATGAGATTGTGTCAGGAGGGACGCATGGTAAGTGGGTATTCATGTTATGATAGTAAGCATAAAACTATAATGGGCATAGTAATGCTACTTACAAGAGACCCACAATTGAGCAAGTCAATTTCTGTAGTAGATAGAATTGCAAATTCTTATTGAATTTGATTGCTAATGTCATTGCTTGGTTATGGAACGATCAATTTGGATTGTAGTATCAGGCAATGATTCACTGTTTGGCTATTGATGAATGTGTCAGGGGTACACACTGCAGGAAGACCATGTGTGATGGCCTGCAGAAGCCAAACTTCATGGGAAGGTTTTCCCTTATCTTGGAAATGGGTTTCGGGTGAAACGCCATTGGACATTTTGAAAATGTCTCATCTGCACTGCATGTTTGGTGATAACATGAGTGAGATGGTATGGGTTATGTCGGTAAGACATGTGTGAATATGAAATGGAAAAAGGAGTCGGGATGGCAAACTGAGGGGCTGTTAACTCAGGGAAGGAGCCTCCATTCCTCCTTAACAACGACATACTGCGACGGCAAATGGATAAGTGTTCTGTGACCCTTGCTAAGAATATGCATGCTTAATTGTTGAAATTCCATATGCAGAACATGTTTTGATTTATTTCCATGATGACCGATTGCTTGAGTATGAATAGGACCTACATGACACACACCGGAAGAGAGTGCACACTTTTCCGATGTCGAGTCATGAAAGGGTTTTCAATATTGATTACACTTTGGGGAGTGGACGCACTCCTGGTGTCTCAATACTTGATAGTGAATGATATGAAATGTGACTACAGTTTTAGAGCAATAACGCTGATGAGTTCGCTTGTGTTGCTTGTGTTGCTTGTGTTAACAGGCTAAAGGTAAAGGTAAATGGTTGGTATAAGTGTATGTTGGTATAAGTGTATGGCGGTATAAGTGTATGGCGGTATAAGTGTATGGTTGGAATAAGTGTATGTGTCATTGTTGACATAAGTGTATGATGGGTTGTGATATGCCTAAGGATCCATAGTAGATCCTAGACCTGGAAAGGGTCATGATAAAGTTCCAAGCCCAGTTGACATGGTTATGTACTGGCTGGACATTAATTATTTGATGTTGTGGAGCAGCCAACGTGCTGACCTAACATCTAAAGTCCATAGGCGGTCCCAAGGCTTGCAAAGCGAAGCAGGATCCTGTGGACGAACGAGGAAACGCACAATACAGATACGTATTGGATTCTTTTGCTTATGAATATACATGTGTATATGATTTGGATATGATGTCTTAAGCTCTTGTTCTAGGGATAAAACTAATGAGAATAAACTAAACATGTGAATCTATTCAATGCTTGGATATAGGTATCGCTGGGAGCGAGGACTATGAGAGCATCCTAGGGGTGCATGTGGACCTGTAACTGTCCTGGAAAGCTCGGAATGAGCGGTAATAATAAAAAAAAGGTGCTAGTAAGACGGGGGAGTCCTAGCAATTGAGACAAACCATGTGGAGAGACTCCATGGTTTAGAGGTCTGGAATAGACCAAAGACACTAAGTGTCAT
>LPNX010254953.1:8504-57700 GCA_001517045.1 Pseudotsuga menziesii | reverse complement strand
GAACCTAAGCACTGCTTACCATCCAGAGACAGATGGGCAAACAGAAAGAGTGAATCAGGTGATGGAGGACATGCTTAGAATGTATGTCATGGATCAACAAACGGCAAGCAAGGTCATCAACAACGGTGGATCTACTAGCTATCTACAGGTATTTTCCCGCAGTTATATGGCAATTCTGTTTATTTAAATATTAAAGGTTTATATGTTGTGAAAACAGTAAATTGTTAGAATAGATCAAACAACATTTTGATTATCAAAACTGTATATGTATATATATATATAGTTAAATTCTTGACTGTAAATAAATCATAAGAGAGACCTGGTAGGGGCTCTACACATACATTGCCCCTCCTGTCACACAGGGGGGTAGTGCCCCTTCCACATACACTGCCCTTCCTATCATACATGGTGGCAGTGGCCCGTCAACTCACACTATCCCCTTGACCACACTTGCGGGCATTGGCCCATCTACAATGGTGCCACCACAAGTGCCCCCAGCCATGCAGGTGCATTATACACTTGCAAACCCTGCCACCATAGCTACCCCATCTCACATTAACTTGGGGTCAAATCTACCTTTCATGGCTTGTCTTAACTTGCCTGATTTGGCTTGCTTGACAAACGAACCCATCCTCCATCAAACCTTTTGGCATCCCATGCCAACCAAAATGCCATCAGACATTTCCAAGTTTGAAGGCAAGGCAGGGGAGTGGCCCCAAAACCACATCATGACATTCCATCTATGGTGCTCATAAAACAGCATCGTAGACGATTCCATCAGACTGAGGCTATTCCAATGCACCCTCACAAGTGTTGCGGCCAACTGGTACATTGAGCTACCACATGCCAAGTACTTGGATTTCCAACTCCTCGTCAGATATCACGAAGGGGTAGAGATCCTGTTATCCTGTTTCCAGAGCACTGCGACCCATATAACTGACCACATCCATGAGTGGAAGCAACGTCGTAGTTTGTGTAAAGTCCAACTTGACGACATGATCTTCTTGGATTGGTTTCTCAAAACTTTGCACCCACCCATAGCAAAGTACGTCGCATCCGAATGTCCCCAATCCGAAGAAGAGGCCATACTAAAAGCCCAACAGTTTGACCTGATCTACAGATAGTATGGATACCTCTACACCGTCATTCCATATGCTCCCCATTCGGGTACCTCCTACAGGGATGCACCAGGGGCATCCCATGCTCCAGATGGCATCATAGGCTTAGTCTCCCAACAACCATAGCACCATCAACACCACCTACCATTCCACCAAAACCAAGCAACACTGCTAGTGTTTCCTACCAAAATCAAACTCGAGACTATGCCATAATGATGTCCCAGTTCGGAGCAACAACTTCCTATGCACAACCTACGCCACCGTAGAAGGCTCAAGCCATGGTTTGGCCAACACAGTAGTACGCAGGGTAAATGCCCACATTTGTGGCACCACCACCCACCCAAATATACTATGCACCACCAGTGCAAGCAGTCCAAGCCCCCGCCCCTTCTCCACCTGCTTCGTTGGGACAAGTACTTGCACAACAAAATCATCCCAACCAACCTACCCCCAACAATCAGCAAGGGAAAGATAGAAATAATCAGCCCCAAAATCAAGACAATAACTAGCTGTAGGGAGGCGGTCAACAACCAAATCCTACCAATAATTCCGGAACAAACCAACCCACCCAAAACCCCCCACAACCAAATGCACCTACACACAACGCCCCATTGCACACAAACCAACTGTGCACACTCTATGAAGCCTATGGGCACTACACATTCGAGTGTCCCCTCATGGGTCACGCTAAGCAGGCCATTCGGA
This sequence comes from Pseudotsuga menziesii, assembly GCA_001517045.1. Taxonomy (NCBI): domain Eukaryota; kingdom Viridiplantae; phylum Streptophyta; class Pinopsida; order Pinales; family Pinaceae; genus Pseudotsuga; species Pseudotsuga menziesii. The sequence goes on along the minus strand of LPNX010254953.1, from coordinate 55,877 downwards.
ACGAGGTTCAACAGGTTTCCAATGCTACAAAGCAAGCCCAACCCAACCCAACACCACGAGGACGTCCTCCTATTGTGCGTCAGAACCCGCTACCAATCCAAGGGTTGGTGGAAACTGCACCCCCTCCCCAACCCAATCCCAACACTCTAGGGGCACCTCCCACAGTCGAAATAGGTGTCCATTACCTGCTAGCCATGAGGACTGACGAGGGAAACCTACAAACTAGACGAAATCAGTACAGAAAAACCACCTAACCTGCTGACACATCAACAACATCTACTTTCAAATCGGTCAATGCACCCCTTGAATTACCCTCTTTCCCCCGCCCCCCCATACACCGAGTGGCCAATAATGCTACGGCTAGAGCTATAGTCATCTATAGCATCGTGGATGATTTGGCCCAAACACCAACGACCATGTCCGCTCTGGAGATACTCAAAACGTTCCCAATGCAGCAGAAATCCTTACTAACCGTCCTTGGGGTTATAGACCCCTCTGACTCCAAGATGATCAAATTCAACACAAAGAATGGAGAACCACACATGCCATCCACAATCGCCTTCCAAATCATTGTGTCTATCTGGAACTTGTTTGTCCACCGGTGCATAGTAGATGAGGGGGAATCTATGTGTGTTATGTCTACCCTAGTATGGAAGAAACTTAGATCCCCAATTTTGCAACCATCCTCCATAACTCTGCGGGCTTATGATGGCCATCCCACTAAATCCCAAGGAATCCTCCCCCATGTCCCCATCACATTATCCAGGAAAATAGTTCTTACTGACATAGAGGTTGTTAACGCTCAACTGGACTATAACCTTCTCCTCGAAAGAAGTTATATGTATGCCATGAGAGTGGTCACATCAACTATGTTCTGTCTCATGATGTTCCCCCACGAATGGAAGATTGTGACGGTTTATTAACTCACTTATCATGATCCACAAGGGTTAATAGCACCCACCAATGTTATCCCTACCATTACCACCATTGAGCCACAAGGGACAACCACACATACCAATGTTGTCCTTGCAATCAACACCATGGTTGACAACACACAAGCCTCCCCATTGTTGAATGTAGGCCCTGGTTTCTTTGTTGATACCACCATGATGGATCATTTCCACTTAGTGTCACTGCCACCGACACAAAATGAGACGGCATACTTATGCATGGTCTCATTCGGCACCGCTGCACCCAAACAACAAGTGCAGCTGCAGCCCCAACCCCAACCACAATACCGTCTGTAGCTACAACATCATCCACAGTAGTAGCATTATGTGCAGCCACAACCATAACCTCACCGCCACATACAACCATCAGGGATTTATCTGGGCTCATCTCCAGTCCATACGATTCCCTTTCTCTTTCCCCTTCTTGGTGTCATGAGCAAGCCAGTAATGGCCACCTTAAGCCTACCTAACTTTTCATTGGGAATTTTGGTGCAGTATCTTGATCCACCAGCTCAATCACTAGTGCCCAGGTTATTTTAACCCCAGTGCAACCCATTACAGTCAATTTTGACCCTCCACCCGGCCCACAAAAATCCAACCACCGCACTTGCAACTGCACTGTCCCACCCAAAAAGGGCCAGGGGAAAGAATGCCAAAGCCACCAAAAAACCTTGCAGTATCCCGCCTTGCACTGTTTATGAACAACAAGGCTACCCATCTCAGAATTTCCCTAAAATTCTAGTGATCCGTGTGCATTTGGATGCCATGGAAACAACTGAAAAGCTCCCCATGGTTTAACTTCCAACCGCGCAAATAGTCAGAAACAAGTCATTGAGAACGAACCATGCCTGTGCCCTCTGTAGTTTGTATGGACACTATTCTCACCATTGTCAAGACTTTCCTAAGTTCCAAATGGCTTTAGCTGACCTACGACAACATTCCCTTGAATCTGAGATCACTCTCATTGAAGAAGTCCATCCCCTACCTCCTTCTTCAGACACCATGTCCATTTACATGATGTCTAGTTCTATAGACCCTCTTGTCTCCACCATCACCAATGGTCCATTAGACCTATCTCTTCCATTGTTTCCGCAATCGTAGCTCCATCTGCAGCCACAACCTCAGTCACAACCTCAACCTCAGTTACCAGGGAAACAGTGGGGTTCATTCCTGATCAACATTTTCCTTTTCCTTTTCCTTTTCCCTTTCCTTTTCCTACCATCCGTGATCGAGAGTAAGTCTATCTTGGCAACCTGCAATCTATAGGATTTCACACTGGGAGATCTTGTGTGGTACCTTGAACCACCTACCCTACCTCTAAGGCCCCAGGATGTGTTGACTTATGTCCATTCAATTGAGATGATGTTGCACCTACCTCCAGGTCCATCAAAGACTCCTCCTGTCTCTAGGCCTGCCCCTCTTCCTCCAACAGAGAGTAGGGGCAAGGCCACCAAATCCACAACCAATACCATTTACATGATCTCTAGCACCAGTTTCCCTTTCGTCTCATCGGCTATGGAAGATCCACCTGATCTATCCCAGCACCACTTACGCGATGATGGAGATATATGTAAAACTACCTTCGGTTTTACCCCATTTCCTTTAAACCATAGTGTGGAATCGGTTCTTCCCATAAAATACCACATTCTATCATCCCGCCTTGCCAATGACCTTTGTCTCGGCAATGGGGCATACCTCTTCACTCACTCAGATGGTCACCTCTTGAAGAACCCCTGCAACAGGCTCTACCTTAAGAGATTTTACGCTTAACATCACCAATGAGTCGCTTCATTTTCTTTTCTTGGCTTTTAACATTTTTTATCACAAGTTAGTGGCAACACCATTAGCTATTAATGCAAAGTCACTCAGAACTGGTTCGAGACACCTCTCACACTTCCGAGCTCAAATTGACACCATGGTCTCATGTTTAACAAACAAATTTCGAAACTGCTTCCTAGAAGTCACCTCAATTTACGAGCCACACCATGGTGATACAAGTGTCTGCAGACTTGTACTTGCTTCACACTTGCCTACCGCTACTCATGTAGATTTTCGGGCCACCGCCCATTAAGGTTCACCATTTTTCTTCTTGTTTTGTATTTTAACACAGATGTCTACTTCATCCACCGCACCTTACGCGGACCTTTGGACCATTGTCCAAAAAATGATTTATTTTTCTTGCATGTATTTGGCATATAAGTGCCCCCGGACTTGCACTCACATCACATGTAGCCAAGTCCATCCACTAAAAATCACACATAGCTCTCCTAACCTCTGTCCGAGAGCCACCTTAGTTTGCCTCCCTCTACCGCACCGACTCGTGAGCCTATGTCGTGATCTATACCGCGCATGTATTGGTATGTTTGAGAGCCTTCTGCTCCATCCATACTGCGTGGATGACCTTTGGACCACTGTCCACTGTCCCAACATGGGGCACCGCCTATGCCACCGCAATCGGTTGGCCACATTGGAGTTTCGTTTAAGCTTTTTTTTTACTCTTAAAAACAATGAAAAGATTGTTGAGCACAGCTGCTTCCTTTCCCTCTAGCTAAAGTATAGGAAAGGGCATCTACATCGTCTCATTTACCTCCTTTTGCAGACCATGTAGACCATTAAATGAAAAGGCTCACCTTGGCGTATTCAAGCCAAGACCATTCCCCTCTGCATACTTTTATGCTTTCTTGGGCAGAGGGCCTGCACTTTACGAAAAATCTCACCATGGGTTTTCATTAAGCTCTTTTCCAGCCTTCTCATCAAGAAAACATTGTCAAGCAAACTTGGTTTCGTTCATGCTCGTAAAAGTATCTGAATGACCGGTCCAGTTAGTATAGGTTTAACCTTTTCCAGCTTGATTGGACTACCAATGGTAAAGAAGTCTCTCATCCCCCAAAGGATGGGCGAGCTCTCCTATGTATACTTTTATCCTTTTTTTTGGCACAAGAGACTACCAACAAAAAAAATCCCCCACTGGAGTCTTCGTTGTGCTTTCAGACTCTCTAAAATTGAAAGCACCATAGAGCATTTACTTTCTTAGGCTCACCCAAAATCCATGAGATCGTACCACAACAATGTCCCTAAACACCACCCCATAGAAAATAGTTTGGTAGCATCCCTACTTTAGGTCACCTTTGCTCAAAGTACTATGTAATGTGTATTCCTTGTATCCCATCAAATATCAAAATTGTGTACCTCCCCCAAGTATTTCCCATCTGCAGTGACATCTCCGGTATTACAACTATGATCCCATGTCCATGAGCCAGTTTCATTTGTTGCTTGGCCTTCCCTGCCGTCATACTCTGAACAAAGGAATTTTGAGTCTACCACACTCCCCCTGCCCATGTTTAAACCTTTCCCTCCCCCCTGCCATTCAGTGGGTCAGTCCGTAGATTGTTTCACACATTTCGGTTATCTCCCTCGCGCTTCTGGTCAAGAAAACACCATTGCTTTGACTAGGGGCAGGTCTCCCTCTATCGACAACAACACAAATATTCCAGAGGATAGACCCAGAGGTCCTTATACCTTGGTTTCATTAACATCATTGATGATTTCCTTGGACCACTTGAGAGGAGTCCTTAGTGCCTCTCGGGATGGTGATTTCTCATGTGCTTGACTTCAACTACATCATCGCACCATTGAAATTTGTACAGGGTTTGGTCCATACACTACTTGGTTGAAGACCCCGGATGTCACCTGACTCTAGCACATTGATGAGTCTACATGAGGGACCTAAACAGGTTATGTCCCTTGTGATTTTCGGGTTGTGTTGGAGACAGCATTCAGAAGCCCCAATAGTGCTTCTATATAGATTTATGATTGATTCAAAATACTTGTACCACAGGGACTCTGACTTTATATCAGTGAGTCCATAAAGCTATGTACCATTCCAGATCCAGTAGACCGTCAGTCATGAAGATATAGAATTCCATGAGAATGCCATGGGTCCAATGTAGCAGCTCTTCAGATCAGTATTGTTTTCAACCTCTAATTGAGGCAACCATCATTGTATCATCAGGTGTATATGATCGGCTCTTGTATTTTATAGCATAGATCAAATTATTCTTTTGACATTGTCATGAGCATGGGGATACCTGCCTCATCCATATACATGTCACACATTATTTGTATCTCACCCATTGATGGGAACGATATTAGTACAAAAACCAAAAGCCACCATGCCCCAGCCCTGGAGGCACCACCTCTCCATAGAAAATCCTATGATTTTCGTCGGCCATACGATGAGCTCCTACCCTCACACATTAGGGGACAATCTATTAATCCAAAAAATCCCTCACTCAACTCTACATGGCCTTGTTATAGCTGATTTCACAACTCCAGGTGAATCACACTTGGTATGGCCTTCCCTTGTCCCGCTGCAGACTCCTTAGACCCCATGGACCATTTTTTGTCCTTTGATGTTTCCTTGATCATCCCTAAAAACATATGAAAAATGATACACGTGAATTTTAAACCTATAAGCGTGTATATACACGGGTTTGACCACTAAAACCACGTACATCGGGATGTGTGCATAATCCAAATCCTTTTGGAGTTTCCCTTGACATGGATCCGAATCATTTGACTCCTGGCATTCCCTATGCCTTGAGATCACTCGGATTCGACCTTTCATTACCGCTTTGGAAACTATATAAGGAACCCCTTCGTACATTGAAGGCAAGAAGAGAGAATTGAGAGCAAAGAAATTATAGTCCATTGTTGCCAGAACTTATGCTTGAGTCTGCATCCCTTTGTCCCTTGGAGCACTAGTGTGTTCTTCCCAAGCTTGCCTTTTTCTTGTGAGCTTTCTATTGAGAGATGGAGGATTGAGGTGGTGGAGGCCCAAGTGGGGGATTCAGTTTCTCTAGTTCGCAGACGTGACATCAGAGGTTGTATCTTGTAATCTCTGATTTATATTAATAGAAATATCTTTTCCTGTCCAATAATGTGTGTTTGAATAAATATTTTATCCATGGGATTATGTCAAATGCTTGTACATTATTGATTATATATGCTAGAATAGATCTAACACCATGATATATAGAATGCTTGTATTGTTTACTTGTTGTTGAGGAAGTAATCTATCAATTCATGCTGAAGATTGGAAAGCTCAACAGGGATCTACTTCAATCGTCTGGAATAAGGTACAAGGTATGATCCTTTAGTGTTAGACGTTTAATTTCTATTGCATATTGGAAAGGATTGATTTCTAGAGTCAAACTGTCTGTTGTGGTACCCCAAGCCATAAGAATTTTTCTCTGTAATAGAATTGGCGACTCCGCTGGGGAGTTCCTAGTAGTTGTCCTTTGGGGGTTGTTTTATCGACATTCAATGAATTTGAATTGCTCTTTCTCTCTTGTTTCTATGTTGGTTCTGGGGGCATGTATGCCTGGTAGGGTCTGATTGGTGTGAATTTTGTCTCAGCCTGTCTGTTTGCATTGAGTTTATGCACCTTTCTTCATGTACGTAACTTTTTAACTCACAGTCGCGTATATATGCGGATTCCTCTGAGATTTCCACGTATACACGCGGGTTTACTGCGAACAGTCGCGTATGCGCTTGTTTTTGCCTTTTGGAGGAAGTTAATTGGTTGCTGGGTGAGTTCTAATATTTGTTGAGTCTCCTTTGGCACTTCCTGAGTCTGTTTAGACCTCTGCTTCTCACAAGAAATGTTTTTTTTAGGCTAAATTTTTTTTTTAAGAAGGTTCTTGTCATGGCATTTTCGATTTTTTGTTTGAGATTAGTGCATTAGAGTTCTTTTACCTTAGTGCTTTGCTTGAGTGTTGTTTGTGTGTGCTTGCAGATTCTAGGGGTTGTAGAATCATTCTTTTGCTTTTTGCATCTCATTTTATTTCAAAAAATCCAAAAACATTTGCTTGTCATCATGCATTGCATTTTGCATCTTTGCATTGTACTTGCACTGGATTTGCTTTGGAGTACTAGTTAGGACTTCATATAGGAAAATTTGAATTCATCATTTGAAGAAGAATTGTGCATTTCATGTAGTAGCATACCCTGTTTTCATGGACACAATGCATTTGCATTGATTGTTAGGTGTGCATTTTACTTCATGTTGCGTCATAACACCATTAGTTGCATGGTCATATCCTTTTTTTGCGTAATAAAGCCAATTAAAATCAACGCTAAATTAAAATGAATTACACTCTCTTATTTTCTAGGGTGCACCAACAAGCTTAGGTTTTAGGATCTTGGAATAGTTCATTGTAACTTAATTCTCCAAGATCACTAAACAACAACATGTATGTGTCTATCCAGGTGAGTGTGTGAAATCCTTGGTATAACCACTGTTTCTCAGGATCCTCCTCTCAAAAGGGAGTTAAGCACGAGGCAGTGTGAGCGGTTATTGATTGGGATGACCCCTAGTCATAATTGAGTAGCACTGGAGATATTTCCAGGTTTTTATTTGTATCTGGGGGCTCTTTTGAGAGTTTCAGGCTTTGCTACCCTGCCCATACGGTCAATTTCGCCTGTGACTGTTCGCTTGAGCATTGATTATATTGAGGTGACCTTAGTGGGCTTACCTAGGATGTCAAGGGGGTACTTTATAGGGGTTATTCTGCAGGTGTCTCGGCCAGGTTGGGGTCGAACATCACAGTCGCTTTACGCGTTGAAGCTGAGGGAAACAATAATTGGTTACGTACCTATGCTTGTTGTGTATTGGAGTCTCAAGCCTCTCCTAGGCGAGACATACCTGCTTCATTTGGGAGCTCATTTATCCATCCCTTGTTTGCTTGCATTTGGATTTATATTTTATTAGTGATTTCTCTGTGCATGATAGTTGGCCTATGGTTTACGTAAATAGTGAGTCTTTTCTATTTTTTGAGTCATTGTGGATTCAAGTGCGGTTCCTCGCCGTTCTTGTCGTTTAGCAGGACTTCCCCCTTCTACTTCTCCTCCTCCTTTGGGAGAGAGACCTAGATAGTCCAGGAGGACTATTTCACACATTGATTCACACACCATGGGAGACCGTTTAGAGGATATTCCTGAACCACCTCCTCCCATTCGTGTAGACGATGGGGATTTTACTCCTACTTACGATCCTTCACCTAACTTGGCTGAGTTAGGTCCTATGATTTATAATATAGGAACCATGAACTATAGACCTACTCACTCTAGGGTTGATTCCCCATTGACGTGTTACCGGTATGGAATGCCAGAGGATGCCGAGACTCATTTTGAACCTGCCAGCACTAGCTATGGTAGTTATGCTATGTCTGGTTTCCTTACATAGGATTTGGCATTTCATGTCGAATCCAACTTTGAGCCTAACACTATGCCTGGGGGAACTCTAATTCCTTACCATGTAGAGAGGTTTGGGAGCACTAGTCACATTGCACCTTCCGTCCCAGTGGTGGAAGCTACATCATATATCCCTCCTAGGTCTAGGGTTAGCGATCTAATTAGGATACCAAATCCGAGACGAGTGACGATAGGCAGTAGCACATATATTATTACTTAGATTCCTTCATCCTTGATCCCTAGTTCTTCAAATGTACATCCTCCACCTTATTCACGTGGTCCTTCGAGCCAACATATGGCTACGAGTCGGGTCCATACTACGGTTACTAGACCGATTGTGTCTCAGGTTTACATACTGCCTGTTGCTTCGGGAGGCTATGTTCATACTTCTAGAGGTCATGTTACTACTTCCGGGGGGTATATCCCTACTTCTGGTATGTATATCCCTAATTCTGGAGTGTATCTTCCTACCTACAGAGTGTCTCATGGGGAATCGCATGCGATGACTTATGAACCCTATTATGGGACGCAGTATGGACAGGGTTCTTCACCTTATGGAGGCGGGTATCAACAACCTGCTTACTCTCCTAATTACGGATTTGTAGCTCCTACTAGTCAAGGTCCACTGCACTATGGTGCTTCCATGCCACCCTATACGGGTCATACGAGAGGACGACAGTATGTCCAAGGCCATGGTGCTAATCAACCCTATATGAATCAGGGAGCGGTCCATCGACCTCACCATCCTAGGTTCCCTTTCCTCGCAACACTTAATCTTATTGACTTATCAAGATTGACGAATGATCCTGTGGCTCATGACTTGGCTTGGCCGGCTGTCCCTACCAAACTTCCTTCGGACATACCTAAGTTCGAGGGAAAACTGGGAGAGGATCCAACCGAAAACGTTACCACGTTTCACCTATGGTGCTCTTCAAATTCCTTACATTAGGACTCAGTCCGTTTGAGACTATTTCAACGCACCCTTATAGGGCCTGCCGCGAAGTGGTATATAGAGTTACCTAGGGGAGCTTTCACTTTGTTCGATGACCTTGCGATGACTTTTCTTAATCACTTCTAGCTACTAGTGCGTTATGACGTTGGTACTGAACTCTTGTCGACATTTTGAGAAGATAAAGCCACACATATTTCTGATCATATTCAAGAGTGGCGTAGATGGAAGAGGTTAATTAAATATTTTATACCGACGGAGTTTCTCCTCGAGTGGTTCCTCAAGTCGTTATTGCCGTATATAGCGAAGGATGTTTCCACATCCGGAGTGCAGAATGAGGAACAGGCGATTTTTAGAGCATAGGAACTGGACTTGATTTATGCTTAGTTCGGTTTGTTGTATGAGATTATTCCCAATGCTCCTCATTCCAGTTTCGATCCCAAAGTCAAACCTAGACCACATGCCGATGGCATTGTGGGTTGTGCAAGTGCAAAACTTGCGGATTCGGTTGCAAAAAAAGTTATTCAATTGTCAATCAACCAATATGATTTGGGACAAGCTATGGCTTCATCTCAACCCGCCCAAACAACGAGTGTACTCTCTGTGCAATCGTCAGACCAGAAGGGTAACCAACAGCCTGAACATAATAGAAAAAAGGGTAAAAGTAATCGAAAGGGTGGGAATAAGAATAAGAATGCTAACAATAATGACAATAATGGTCAAAATGCTGGGGGGGACAAGCAAGCTAAATGTAAGGTTAAGTTCCCTTGAAATTTGTGCCCTCGTATTGAAGAAGCTTTGAGATTCTTGGCACAGGGCCCAGCTGTGCTAACTAATCCTTTACTGCATAATCAAAATATGAACTCGAAGTCCCATGACCAGTCTGGTGATGATGATCCACCAGAGGGTAGTGGTCGTGGATGCATTAACATGGTCTGTGCTGTGAAAGTTGTGACCCATGCGAAAGATTATGGTTCGTCAAAACCCATCCTAGGCAAAGAGCCTGATCCACTAGGGTCCCCTTTGCGCATTGAGAAACCTACGGATAAACCTGAGGCTGCACCTCACATTCCTAAGGGAGTCCTTAAGTGTTCAGGGCATAATCCAAGTGCCCAAGCCGCCCAGAATTATTCACTTGTCGAGGATTTGGGCCACACTCCTTCTGCGATGTCTGCATTGGAAGTGCTTCAGAGTTGTCCTTCGCAAAGGAAAGCGTTGCTTTCTACCCTTGGTGTGAACGATGATGATTCTTCCTCTGTGATCAAATTTGAAATTGCAGGACTTCATCCTCGCTTGCCCTACTATGTGTCTCTTTTGGTTCACGTAGAATGTCTTAGTATGACTGTCAAGCGCACTATGATTGACAAGGGCACTGCTGCTTCTGTGATGTCTTTGTCCTATTGGAAGGGTCTAGGTTCTCCTGAGCTATCTAAATCAGCAACTATGTTAACTGCATTCGATGGGAGATCTTTTATGCCACACAGCATCCTTCCTTCCCTTAAAGTCTATTTTGGGGGGAAGACCGTTGCGATAGAGGTCGAGGTGGTTGATGCGCCCCTTGACTACAATCTCTTGTTGGGTAGGAACTGGATGTACATTATGCAAGCCATTGCTTCTTCCTTGTTTCACGTTGTATGCTTTCCACATAACGGGAAGATCGTAACGATTGATCAAACGACATTCAAGAATCCGTCTGTTACTACATCTTTGGGAGCTTCGATCCCGATCGTTGAGAAATCTCAGTCAACAACTAGGAGTGTGGGTGTAGACATGTATCCATCCCTCATGGGAAGCTTTAGTTTTCCTGCACCGATCCTCACGATAGGATCTAGTTCCGATGAGGCTTCGACATCTACGACATCGGTGTCTTTTCGCACAAATCATATGGAAGATCCTTGGATTCTTCCTACATTGAGTACTTTGAGTGATCCTGTTGAGACGAACGTGTAGTTGCCTACAGCTATGATATCTTATCAAGCTAATCTCGAGTGTGTTGCAGAGCCTAGTCCTTCCTCTTCGCGGATGGAGGAGGAGGACCCTTATGTGCTGCTGGCATGGGCAATACAGTATTCTCATGAACACAACTACCTTGATATGGTTTTCCCTTCGGATGAAGCAATTATTGAGGCTATGTCAGGAGTTGAGCCACCATGGGAGGAACTTCATCATAGATCGTACTTTCTTCCAGAGCTTGACCGTTTGGAGCGCGAGGATATTAGGGCAGTTCTTAGTCAGAGATTTTGTAGTCCTGTGGTTCCATTAATCTCTCTTGGTCTGATGGCTGATGGAAACATGGAAAACATATTTTCAATGATTCCTATCAACATCTCTTGTAATCTTGGCACAATAGAGAATGTCTATATTGGGGCGGAATGTTCCCATGCTAAGATTCTCAAATACACCGAGCTATTTAAGGAGTTCCGTGATATTTTTGCTTGGTCTTAAGATGAGATGCCAGGTATTGACCCTCATATTGTTGAGCATGAGATTAAGACTTACCCCAACACTAAACCTGTTCGACAACATTTACGTGCGGTGAATCCTAGGAAAGCACCCGTGATTAAGGTAGAGATAGAGAAGCTGTTGAAAGCCGGTTTCATCTATCCCATTCCCTTAACGGAGTGGGTTTCAAACACCGTTATGATCGATAAGAATCAGGGAGTGATCTGGATATGCACTGATTTCCGTGATTTGAATCGTGCCTGTCCTAAGAACAACTTCCCCACACCGTTTAAAGATCAGATTTTGGATGAGTGTGTGGGTAGCGAGGTGTTCTCCTTTATGGAACGCTTTTCTGGGTATAATCAGATACAGGTTAAACCTAAGGACCAACATAAGACTGCATTTATTTGTCCTTGGGGAACGTTTCCATATCGGAAAATTCCTTTCGGCCTTAAAAACACCGAAGCTACATTTCAGTGGGCAATGACCTTGATTTTCCATGATCTCAAGTCAATTATCGAGGTATTTTTGGATGACCTTGCTGCTCATTCTCGCATGAGAATGCATCATCCCTATCACTTGAGATTGGTATTCGAAAGATGCCGGCACTATTTGGTTAGACTAAATCCTCATAAGTGCATCTTTTGTGTGAAATCAAGGCATTTGTTAGGATTCATCATTTCTAAAGAGGGTATAAGATTCTACCCTTTGAAGGTTGAGGCAATACTTCAGTTGTCTCCCTTGAAGAATATTCATCATCTTCAGTGTTTGCAAGGCATGGCAAACTTCTTACAAATATTTGTTGTCAACTTTGCCAATTTGACTAGAGGCTTCATGCGTCTCTTGAAGAAGGACACCCCCTTTTATTGGGATGAGCGAGCCCAGGAGTCCTTTGATGCACTCAAGCGAGCCCTAACATCGGCCCCGATGATTAGTCCTTCGGATTATAGCCGTGATTTTCTATTATATGTGGCCGCATCCTTAGAGACGATTGGTATGGTTTTGGTTCAAGAGGATGAGGAGCTCCAAGATCATGTCATATATTATTTCAGCCAAAACCTTTTTGACGTAGAGATTTGTTATTCTCATGTCGAGAAGCTTGCTTTAGCTACTGTACATGCGGTTCAATGGTTGAGACATTATATTCTACTTCGCCATACCTTGGTTGTGGCCCATGTAAATTCATTTCAATTCGTCCTCACCTGAAGGATGATTAGGGGAAGGTATAATAAATGGATTGTCATTCTGCAAGAATTCAATCTCGAGTTTGTTTCGGAAAAATCGAAGAAGTCTTTAATTTTTGCAGAGCTTATATCAGATTTCCTGAGCGAGGCCGAGGAGTTGGTTTGTGAAGATACGTTTGTCGATGAACACATCTTCTTAATCTCAACGTTAGACCCATGGTATGGGGATATCATAATATATTTACGAACACTGAAGACCCCTACTCACCTCTCACGAGATGGACGATGACGATTACGTCATGTCTCTAAGAACTACCTCATAGTGGACAATACTTTGTACCACCGTGGGGTATATTCCATTTTACGACATTGTTTAACTCATGAAGAGGCTGAGGTAGTGCTGAATGATTTCCACGGAGGGGCGTGTGGTGTTCATTTATCTGGGATTTCTACAGCTTAAAATATTTTAAGAGCGGGTTATTTATGGTCGTTGATCTTTAAGGATTGTGTTGATGTGGTCAAGAGGTGCCACCCCTGCCAAGTGTTCGCACGTAATATGCACTCGAAACCTGCCCCATTACATCCCATTATCACCGCCAGTCCCTTCACTAAGTGGGGGCTCGATTTTACGGATTACAACCCAACGTCGGCTGGGGGCACCATCACATTATAGTTGCTGTTGATTATTTCATGAAATGGGCTAAGGCTATGCCTACAGTAAAATACGACGGTAAGACAGTCGCTCACTTTGTGTTCAACCAAATTATTACTCGGTTCAGGATTCTAAAAGAGCTTGTCACTGACCATGGCTCACACTTTCAGAACTGTATGATGGAAGAGTTGGCATCCAAGTTAGGGTATAAGCAAGAGAATTCATCTTCTTACTACCCCGAAGCGAATGGACAGGTAGAGGCAGTGAATAAATCACTCAAATCCATTCTCCAATGAACCATTGCACAAAGCAAGAATAATTGGCACATTATGTTATATCCTACTTTGTGGGTATATCGAACCGCAGTTAAGACTGCCACTGGTTTTTCTCCATATGAGCTTGTACATGGAGTGGAGTTGATATTGCCGGTTGAATGCAAAATTCCTTCGTTGAAGCTAGCTGTAGAACTCTTATAGGACACTTCCCCATTGGAGGAGAATTTGGTTCACCTTAAGCAACTTGATGAGCAACGTCAAGATGCCTTGGTGGCTCTAGAAGTCAATAAACACCACGTCAAGGTCTAGTACGATAAGTCTGTCCGTCCAAGGGCATTTAGTGAAGGAGACTTGGTCCTTTTGTGGGATCAACTGAAAGAAACCTTGGGGGTAGGGAAATTTAAGCCTATGTGGCGTGGTCCTTACGTGGTCAAGTGTGTGTTAGAGAAGGGTGTGTATGAGTTAGTGGATTACGAAGGAACAACCTTGGCGGAACCTAGAAATGGGCTCTATCTTAAAAAATACTATGCATGATCTTTAGCCAAGGCTACTTATTGTATATTATTGTAAAACTTTGCATAGTTAGGTCTTTTTCTTATCGTGATTGGGTTTGTGATTAGTTTCTGTTTCTTTTAGCAGATGTCAATGGAATCTTCCAACTACATAGGATTCACGGATGGTGCAAGTCGTCACACTCAACACTTAGCCTCTGCTGCTTGGGTGATTTATACTCCCATGGGTCAGGTACTGTCTTCAGGAGGTGTATGTCTATGGCCATCTTCCAACAATGTTGTTGAATACAGCGCCGTTATTGAGCTTCTTCAGGATGCCATTTTTCATGGCGTTCTATCTCTTGAGGCACGTCTTGATTCGGAGTTAGTAGTTTCACAGCTCAATGGTTTGTACCATGTTAGAGATTCGACGTTATTGAGAAGGTTCTTGCGTGTGAGATTGTTAGAATGACAATTTGACAATATAACATATATACACATTCCAAGAAATAATAATCAAGTTGTTGATTCATATGCTAACTATGTGTTAGATTGGCATTTGTTTCATTCACAATAAATTAATCACAAACACAATTTTTACACATGTAAATAAATAAATCGATCACCATAAAACTTTATATATATACATCAAAAATGTGATAATACATAGTGTCATGATACAAAATTGGGGCTTTCAAGTCACCATCATATATTACACGGTCGTACAAAATGAATACACTCCCAGGTGTCTAATCCTATGGAGGAGGAGGAGGGTTGTGATCATGGAATGCCACTATAGCTCTAGCTAGCCGTCGGAATAAATGCACCCATGTGCGTGGTACACCCACCACCTGCCGCTGCATGGCCTCAGGCAAGTCCTCGACTTGTGCCATGGGAACTCTATGTGTCAATCTCATAAAGTTGGTATGAATGCTCTGGAGCATTTGCTCTGTATCCACACCCATGATCTCATCTCCTCTTCCCCTCCGTCTATGATGAGGGAATCCCTCTAGCCGCCGTGGTCCCACATCTGCACACAAATGGTAGATGTCACTATGTATCATCACCCAAAAATATGTCTTTTTGATTCCATATAATCAAGAAAATAAAAAAAATTAAATAACTCAAAATTTAAAAAGAGAGGGTCAAGATTTGTTACCTATATCACCATATGCCAATCCTGGTGGTAACGGTATGTCTGGGTCCACCCGGAAATCTATCCCTACATAGGGGTATTCATCGATGGCAACTATCTTTCATCGCCACCACAGAAAGAAGTTAGCTAGATATGGGTTGGCCACCCTACCACCCCCCAGTATATGCATAGCATCTACCCAATGCCGTTGGGTCGGATCTCGAACCCCGTGAAGAGGAACGTCCACTCAGGGGCTCAATCCTGGAACACGCTCGAAGAAAAACATGCTCAAAATACTGCTGAACCTGAAATTATGCACCCTGCCTACCTTACACTCACTGAGCTGATGTTTCATGTTGCTTAGTAGTGGAGTAATCTAGTTGTAGATTGTGGGTCTCATGCACTCCACTGCATAGAACATCAGAGGCCGCGAGGCCTGGTGGAGTGATGCTAAGATGACTATCCTGCCTAGTGTCAATAATATGGCATTTAGGCCCAGCACCTGTATAGAATTGGTAGGGACTTGACTCCCCACCTTCTCAGTGTCTGGATAATGGTACACTACAATGTATTCATCGATAGTCAGGCCACCTCCTAGCCCACCACAGGAACGAAGGTTCACCACTTCCCCTCGTAGTGATAAAGTATATGTCCTCCACCTCTATGGTGAGGGACATCCCATCTATATGGAAGGACTCTGAGTCTAGATCCCAATAATCCACCAGCATCTGTAATAGTCTTGGTTTGGCAATCAAACCACCAAGACACCAAAACTTGTAGAGTCAGCATGCACGTAGAGCTTGTTGAGCCATTAAGTCGGCCCTTATTGCTTCCTCTACTTCACCATGCTTACGCTCTCTCCACTCTAGGACCATCCTAAACAAGAAATTGCAAATTTTCCCATTAGTTTATTGAAAAAACCATATGCACGGCCTCATACGCAAATGTTTTCAAAACAACCACATATGTACAAGGGTTTGAGGCCATTTTCTGCGTATATCTAGCAGTATACGTGAAGAAAACCTCGATTTCTGCGTGAGCCACAGTGCTCATTTTGGGTTGGCCTAAAAACCTTATTTGACCATGAAAATTCATAAAAAATTTATCAAAATGCAAGAGGAGAGCATGAGTAAATACCTGGAAGAAACGGTAGTGAATTCCATCGGCTGGATCTCCTAGAATTCGCTGTTGAAAACCAGAGCTCAAATGGGTAAAAGTTTCAAATGATTTATAATATTTTGAATTTTTTACTATTTATAGAAAATTTTCAAATATTTGAAAATTTTTACCCCCTTTCCTATAGTTTTGACATTTTCTAACCATTTTGGACCGTTTTTGACATAATTTGTGATGTAGAAGACCTTTTTTAGTGTCGTTTCAACCATTGGATTGACTCGTTCATGTTGATATTAGGTATCATGTCTAAACTGGAATATAGGTTAGGTTTCATCATCGTTTACATTTTGCATCACCTTATGACCATCTCATCATGACCTTAGGTACGAACCCACTCTATTATGTAACGGAACCTTCTTGCTGCTTTAGAAGTGGTATGATATGAGTGGTAGAGATTTACCGTACATGGGTACCCTAGTTAGTGCCCCATTTGCATTTGGTACCCATGTTGACGTTTTCTCCTTTAGGGTGTGGGAGTCCGTTGTATAGTACTTCCATGACATTTCGCAAAAGCCTCATACTCCTCTTGATCTTTTGCTGCCCTATTTCCCTCAGGACTCCCTCATGTCAAGTTGTGAATGCATTATCATGAGCTTTGCCTACCTTATTGAGCTTTATTCTAGCTCCCCTAACATTGTGTTTTAGCCATATAGCCCGAGCTTTTCTCATGTCTAGCCATGCAAAGCCATTTTTTATATCTTTCGCAGCTTGTTTCCCTTTTTACCAGGAGGGGATTTTCCCCTGAGTGTCGATATCCTACACATGTGTCCTTGCATTGAGCATAGGTATGTTCCACTTCTTGGAACTAGTTTGTTTGCCCTTATGACACTCATCTCCTCCTAGTTTGTAAATATAAATCTATTTTATTCTTTTTTCAAGTTTTTTAAATAACTGAAAAAGTCCAAAAAATATTAAAAAACCAGAAAGCCGGACAAAGAAAGATTTTATATGTGGTAGCTATCGATTCGTGTCTTCTTTGAACAGAGCACTGTATATCACATCCATTGGTTGGGTTATAGTTTGACTTTAGGAGTTGTACTTGTTTATCTGAGTTTATCTCCACCGATTGGTTAAGCTTCCAGTCCCTATGGAGCCTCTGTTGATGCCTCCTATGTCGCAGAGATGTCCCAGTTTGTATATCGAGTCTATGCTACCTTCATTTAGTCACCATACGCCGTTATGCTCTTGTTCGAAGGAAGTTGAAGCCTGAGTCGGCCATTCCTCAGTTATCTTGACTTTGCATGTTAGCCATTCTCGGTACAGTTACTGGTTCGTGCACCTTATGATCGAGTCCTTCCACATTATACAGCTTTGTTGAGTACCTCATGTTGGATGATGGGGGATGCCTTAATGCCCTCCTTCCAGTGGATTTCATCCCATCCACTTTAGATCATTTATTCTGGGATTGGAATCTAGAGTCATTTTGAGTGCCTTGAGACTTGCAGTCATTAGTGGCAGGCTCTCTTGCCATCGATAGTTTTTGAGAATACATCAATGTCCCCTGATCGATGGATCCTCTCAAGTGTTTGACCTCAACACATTTATTCACACTTATTAGTTTGCACTCTAGTACCTTGATTCCCATTTTCATTATTGGTGGATGATCTCGCGTCTGTTAACAGTATACATTAATGACCGGTAATCAGACGATGGAATACTATGTTCGACCTCGACACCTCTATTCGCATAGTAGGACATGTAATCATAGCGGTTTGTGTAGAAGTGTGAACTACCTTCAAAATTTTCCAAATATATATGCATTTTTTTTTCTCTATTTGGTCAAAGGATGGAAAGAATGTAATTTGATTCATGGTTTTTATGTCTAGAAGATAGAAAAATAAAGCTTTTCAAGTGAAAAACCATAAACAACAGATTGGTACATAGGGCTGATAACGTCACTTACACCGCTTCAGCTCACCACTCTTCTTCTCATAACATGTGCTTCACTTGGGCTTGTCCTAAGGGCCAATATTTCTTAAGGCAAGTACTCCCAACAAAAAAAGGGTCCGAAGCTTAAACACAAAAAAAACAAGGGACTAATATAGTCCAAGCAATATGCTCGCCCCAAGAAAAAGGTTTCAAGCCACCTACCTACGGTAAAGTGGGTTTAACCCAAAGTCCAAAATGCGGTGTTTTTTTTTAAATTGAAAGAATCAGACCTTATGGTCCTTAACCAAAGTTTTTGTTTTAAAAACATCATAGCAGGTGTTATGGCGGACGCAGGGTTCCCGAGAAGAGTTCCACGCTGTAATGGGCCATGCGGATGGCTGAAATTATTCCACGTGAAGGTGGGGATTACAAGACTGGTAGCTCAAAACCTCACACAGTCTGCGGTGATTTTTCGCCTTGGCAAGGTACACATGATTTTACTAAAATTCTTAAAGAGACAGTACTTCACGGCTTTTGGAAGGATGAAAAGCCTTCTCGAAGGCTCTATCAGTTCATTTACCTGCTCAACGCTTGCGGGACTGGTGCATTATTTACTCTGGGGGTTTTCAGAAGGGGGAAGCAGCACAGTAGCTCCTAGCTGGAACCCTGTCGCCTCAGGTAAGCTGGTCTTTGCTTCGGCTACCAGCGTATCTATTTATTTTTCTTAAGCTTGCACTTTCTTCCTCAAAGGGATTTAACCTTGGTAAATTTTCTCACAGGTAATCGGAGCGGGAACGGGGTAACGTGCGCGGTGGTAGTTTCGGTAAGTGATGTTATCATCCTTCATGGTGAGGTCTATTGAACTGTGGTTCATCCATCAGAGGGGTTTTTTTTTCTTATGTCTGCTTGTAAGGGAAGAGGTTTTGGGGTTTTTTAGAAGTACATGGCACCTATGCCACGTCATGGTAGACTCGCTTAAGATCACGCCTCGTTCACTGGTAAGGCTAGAGGCTTGCGGACAGCTGAGATCCATCCTTACTGTAAAACGTCCCTTTCTAAATAACGGCCTTAAGGCGAGGACCGAGGTTTGGCTATCAAAGGGAACTCTCTCTGTTTTAAATTTATTCTGTGTAAAAAAACATGGACTATTTACTATTATTTAAATCCTATCTTTTAAAGGTTTTTATGTGCTGTCTAAAGTGACCCAAGGATGTCACTACCTCCTTTGATGTTTACTGTAAAAGGAATATTTTATCGTAATTCTTAATTTTTATGTTGTTGCTAAGCTTTTAAGTAGCCACCGATCTTCTATCGGGTCAACCGGGTAGATGAGTCCAAGCCTACCATGTTTAACTCTTTAGAAGGGTTTCTAGTCTGCAAAACGAGGGTAGCCTTAACCTTTGAGAATTCCTGTTAAGCCCGATGCCGCCAAGGTAAAATCCAGGCGAGCTACACTAAGAGTTGTATAGAAAAATGAAAGGAAACGAGAGTGGCCTTGGTCGCCACAGCTTACAAACCCTACCCAAGTTATCAAAGGAACACAGTTGCGGTGGTTATTACCTAAAACGCACTAATTTTTGCAGGGGAAACGCTGGAACAGGCCCACGCACACCGTGGGACCAGATGAATGAGCCTTTGAACTCTCGATGGCTAAAACCTTACATAGTTTTAAAAAATTTTAACAGCGTGAGTAACCCCGACCTAAACCAACTTTGGCAGGACTTAAGGGAGTCCGAGGGGTCACTAAACAGGTTTTCTTCGTGGCTATCAAGTTACCGCTACTATAGGTTTATCGCCCAGGTCCAAAGGGAGAAACAGTTGAGTCAGCACGTTTTTCCCAACTAAAAAAAAAACAGCCTTAACAAAGTTCTTTTTGCATATTCAAAGCACCGTTAGAGTTTAGCCATTATACAATACGATTTACACAAAAATGTTTTTCTCTGTTTAATTTATTAGTAGTCGAAAGTTTACTTAGGACTAAATATAAAGTTACCTCCTACATGTTAAGTTTTCCCGTATATTCAACTTCAAATCTCACATTTGACATATTTACCTTTTTATTTTTTTTTGCATCTAAAAGAAAATCCCCTTGCTCAAAAAAATAAAAAGGTGAAAGCCATCCTTTAGGCTGCCTCTAGGGATGGCTGGTATGAAGCGCTACCAAACAGTAAAAGGAATAAGATTTGGTTACTCATTTGTGTCAGGGATTTCTCACTAGTTTTGACATAAAACAAGGAACTTTATTCCAGTGTAACTAGGTTAGCTCTCTTATACATAACAGGATATTAAGATAAACTTTTACGGATTTCTCCTACATAACCGGATATGAAATACATGTTTACAACTTTCTAATCAGGAATTTAAAATAATCATTTACGGTTTCCCTCTACATAACAGGCTATAAATTATACATTTACAGTTAAACATTTACAGTCTTCTTCTATGTAACAGAATATAAATTAACCATTTACATTTTTCTTCTACATACAGAATATAAGTTGAACATTTACAGTTTTCTTCTATGTAACCAGATATAAATTAACCATTTACAGCTTTATTCTATATAACAGGATATAAGTTAAACATTTACAGTTTTCTTCCATTTAACAGAATATAAATTAAACATTTACAGTTTTCTTCTATGTAACAGAATATAAATTAAACATTTACAGTTTTCTCCTACATAACAGAATATAAATTATACCTTTACAGCTTTCTCCTACATAACAGGATATAAGTTAAACATTACACATTAGCCAGAACAAACAATTTCTTCACTTCATACACCAAACCTGTGGATCTGCTGTGTAGACTACAATGGAAGTAGCCACGTTTCTCCCAGCCGTAGACTAGGTTCAGCTCCCTTGCCTTCTAGTCACCCCCGAGCCAAACCTCCCAGAAGACAGTCGGGACCCCTAACTCCACGACTCCAAAAATTCGATCATACACAGGCGATCTTTCCCATAGCAAGTACTCTCTGTAGAGTCTTGCCCAGCATACCCAACAGCGTCCTTCCTACACCGTATGCTCCTCTTTTTCTTTGCCTAGGTCTTTTCCCATTAGCCCTCTCCCATTCCTTCCTAGAATTCCCAAGGCTTAATGGTAATCCCCCTTTTTCCAGGGATGTGTATGTGCTGCTTTTTCTGCACATTTGACACTTCATTAATTAGTTCGTGGAGTTAGCTGATCCCTGTCCACACTGTCTTCTGCAGGTTTCCTCTTTTAACCTCGCTGCTTCCACTATACTTGCCACATGCAATTTATAATAAATCAATGTCAAAACTCTCAAGGTATTTATTACATCAGTCCTCCCGGACTCATTGGCTGGGTCATTAACAGCCATATCTTATTATGCTGAAATTGAAATTAAAAATAATACCATTCAAGTAGGAAATTGTTTGGGGGTATTACATCCACACCCCCTTATTTTAAACATTGTCCTCAGTGTTCTCCATTTATTGGTTCAGCAAACAAACTTGGTTATTTTATTCACATTACGTCCTCTAGTTCCCAAGTTTCCTCCTCGGGGCTAAAGTGATTCCATTGCACCTTTACCCGAGCGATGACTCGGTTCCGCAGCACCGTCTCTTTCCTATCCAGAATGCGTGCAGGTTCGACCTGGAGCTCTCCTTCGGGTTCCACCTGTACGACATTCCAATCGATAATGTGAGTTGAGTCATATATATATATTTTTTAACAATGAAAAATGGAAAACATTGTCTATCTTTAAATGAATAGGCAGGGCCAGCTTGTAAGCTACAGGACCGATTCTCTCTAGGACTTGGAAGTGTCTGCAAAATCTTGGAGCCAATTTCTTACAGCACCCCAATTTGAGGGAACTCTTCTTAGGTTTGACCCGTAGGTACACGTGATCGCCTACACAATATTCCTTGTGCTTTCTTTTTTGATCAGCATAATGCTTTTGCCATTCTTGAGCTACTTTCAGGTTCTTCTGTACTTCACAAACTGTTTGCTCCATATCCTGTAATAGTTCAGGCCCAATTAGCACGCGATCCACAGTATTATCCCAACTGACAGGGGTATTACACTTCCTCCCGTATAGTATTTCGAATGGACTCATTTTTGCTGAGGCCTGATAACCGTTATTATAGGCGAACTCCACCAGGTGCAGGTAGTTTTCCCACTGAGTGGGTCTTTTCATGACGTACATCCTTAACATGTTTTTGATGGTCTGATTAGTACGTTTTGTTTTCCCATCTATCTCCAGATGATAGCTGGTGCTAAAGTTAATTCGTGTTTCTAAACATGCAAATAAGGATTTCCAGAAGTTGGATGTAAATTTCACATCCCTATCTGATATTACAATTTTTGGTATGCCATGTAGTCGGAATATCTCTTTTAGGAATATCTTAGCGATATCCGCTGCCTTATGTGTGGATTTTACTGGAATAAAATGGGCAAATTTTCTTAATTTTTCCACCACCACCATGATAGAGTCATGATGTTTCTATGTTTTTGACAGACCAGTGATGAAATATAAGGATATGATCTCCCATTTCCACTGGGGTATCGACAGAGGCTGCAACAATCCGGTTGGATGTCCATATTCTATCTTAACTTGTTGGCACTCAATGCATTTGGATAGATATTCAATTACATCAGTTTTTAAACTGGGCCAAAAGAACTGCTTCCTCAGGGTAGTTACCATCTTTTGGTACCCTGGATGGCCTACAAAAGGAGGTTTGTGCATCTCGTTCATGATGAACAATTTGAATTCTATCACATTAGGTATGTGCAACCTATCTTTAAACCAAATAAAACCTTTTTCGTCAATCTTAAAAGCTGCCCTGTCCAGTTTTATTTTGGGATTCTGTATCTTACTGAGTAATTCAATATAGTTATCGTCTTGATTGCTTGCCGCCTTGACCCTATCCAAGAGGTCACTCTTGGGCTGACTCGAGGTTATCTTACTAATAACATGATTCCTTCGACTCAAGGTATCCACAACCTTGTTTTCCTTGCCTTTTATGTGCTTTACCTCGAAGTCGAACTCGCTGAGGAAGGCCAACCACCTTGCTTGTCGAGCGTTTAGTCTGGACTGTGTGAACAAATTTTTCACACATGTGTTATCTGTTAGTAGCAGGAATTTCCTTCCCAGCAGGTAGTGCCACCACATTTTCAGGGCGTGCACCACGGCGGCCAGTTCTAAATCATGGACCACATAATTACGTTCATGCTCTTTCAACTTGCGTGATTCGTAACAGACTACATGTCCTTCTTGGGATAACACCCCTCCTACTCCTTCTAAGCTGGCATCGATACAGACCATGTAGTTTTTAAGGGGATCAGCTACCTTTAGGATTGGGGCCATGGTCAGCAACTCTTTAAGTTGGCCAAAGATTTCTTGACATCTGGAGGTCCAAGTGAACTTCACCCCCTTCTTCTGTAAGGAGGTAATGGGGTAAGCAATTTTGGAAAACCCCTCGATAAACCTCCTATAATAGCCGGTGAGTCCCATAAATGATCCGACGTCAGCCACGTCCTTGGGTACTGGCCAGTCGAATATGGCTTGAATTTTCTTGGGGTCTACTACAATTCCTTCCTCGGATATGACATGTCCTAAGTACTGGATTTCAGTCTTAAAAAATTCACATTTTTCCAATTTGGCATACAGTTGGTGCTCCCTTAGGGTCTGCAATACTATCCTTAAATGATGTTGATGCTCTTCTTAGTTTTTAGAATAAATCAAGATGTCATCGATGAAGATCAGTACAAACTGATCGAGATATTTGTTAAATATGTCATTCATCAGGCACATGAAAGTGGCAGGGGCATTGGTTAAGCCAAAAGGGATTACTATGAATTCGTAGTGTCCATAGCGGGTTCTGAAAGCGGTTTTGTTTATGTCCTCACTCTTTATACGGATCTGGTGGTAGCCAAAACGTAAGTCCAGCTTAGAAAAAACCATTGCCCCTCCTACATGATCGAACATGTCATTGATTCTAGGCAGGGGATACTTGTTCTTTATGGTTACCTTGTTTAGGTGTCGGTAGTCAATGCAAATTCTTAGGGTCCCATCCTTTTTCTTAACGAAACAGACCGGTGCACCCTAGGGGGACACACTAGGTCTGATGTACCCCTTTTCCAGTAGTTCCTGCAACTGAATCTTTAGTTCAGTCAGCTATGGAATGCTCATCCGATAAGGTACCTTCGACACCGGTGCAGATCCAGGTAGTAACTCGATGGAGAAATCAATCTCCCTTTGAGGGGGCAGGCTGGGTATCTCCTCAAGGAACACATCAAGAAATTCCTCTAGGACCGGGTGCTGTTTTAGAGAGGTCTGGTTTTCATTTAGGAGCAAGTCAACAACCTTAACAGCAAAAAGTTTACATCCCTTCCTCAGGCATTTCTTTAGCTGCATGGCTGAAATTTGTCTTACCGAGACAGGTTTGGGCAACCCTCTTACTGTTTGAAGGACTTGGTCTTCGGCAATGTAGGTAAAGGTATTTTCATAATAGTTCAACACTACTCTGTTCTTTTCTAACCAGTCCATTCTGATTATCATGTCGTATGATCCCAAGGGTAAGATGTTCAGGTTGATTTTGGTTTTATGGTCCTGTAGCTGAATTTCACAGTTAGAAACACAATCTGTTACCTTCCTTTTTGCCCCAGTGGCCAACTGAACCCACCAGGGTCTTACATGCCTTTCTTTAGCTATTTAGCAGAGTTCCACCATCCTTGGAGAAATGTAACTCAGCGTGGCTCCTGGATCAATTAACACAGATATAGCATGGTTGAAAACAATACCTTTGATTTCCACTATAGTAGACTGGTGGTCGGCTTGTCGGTCTTCTAAGGCTGCATTAATGCAGTGGAAACTTCTGCCAATTTCCCCAACTGTCGACGCTTCGTGTAAGCTATGCAAGGTATTACTGGCCCTAGTCAGGCATGGGCAATGTCTCTTCAGATGGGGTCCATCACATTCCCAGCAGGTCAGGGGTTCTCTCGGTGCCCCTTCAGTCCCTTTCACCCCCAAACTGGCTGGTTTTGCGTATCTGGGTGGGGGTGGCCCGCTTTTAGTGTAAGGGCCTCCTGGGGTATTTCTCTGGGTGTTCCTATATGGTGATGGTCTGGACCCCCTTTTCTGCTGGCTGAACCTTTTAGGTTTCCTATCTTTCCTCGTTCTGAATGATTCATTCCGTTGTTTGTACTGCTCATAACACAACCGGGATTTCCTTAGCACCTCATCCAGAGTCTTCGGGTTGTCGAATTCGATTCTGTCCTTGTAATTCTATGGCAAGCAGCTTAGGAATCTTTGTACCTTCACCTTTTCTTCCTTGATATAGGGCACGAACCTTAGTAGGTCCAAGAATTTGTTAATGAGCTCTTCCATGTTCATCGAGCCGAGTCTTATCTCATAGAATTCCTTGGTTTTTCTTTCGTAGTAATTCTTAGATAAGTACTATTTTTTAAACAGTATTTTGAATTCTTCCCATTGCATAGTCTTTTCGTTGAGTCCCTGTGAGATATTGAGGTCCTCCCACCAAATACTAGCCTTACCCTTGAGATTATAAATTGCCATTCAGACTTTCATGTTACTTGAATAGTTGTAGATCTGAAAATATTTCTTGATGTCCAGCAGCCATGCCTCTGCTTCTTCACCTATCTTAGATTCCCCATCGAAACTAGTGGGTTTGATATTCTTGAATTCACCTTCTAGGTGATCCACTTTTCTCTTTCCATTTTTTTTGACCTGATTTTTAGAGTTCTAGGTCTCGTTAGATGAGCTATCCTTTCCTTCAGCACTTTCCTCCCTTTCGGGACCCTTTCTGGTTTCGGTTCGAGGCTCCTTCCTGTTGTTTTTCTCGTGCAGACTTTGCAGCAGGATTTCATTTATCTCCTGTTGTTTCTCCTGCACCCTTTTTAGCTGTTCGTTGTCCGCCTTATAACTCTGTATCTCCACAATTAAGTGCCTCATTGTTTCCAGTACTTGACTGGCCTCAGAATGTTCTGCTGCTGGTTGTGTAATCTGTGGTACTTGTTCCAGATTTTCTGGTTGGTTTTCGTTCTCCACCGAAGAGGCCATGACAATTCCTGCAATCGATCAAGACAACAACAACCTGTAGGTTCTATGGGTTTTACAACACAACAGGCCGATAGATGTTAGAGTGCTGTCAAGCCTTTCATTCATATACATATAAAATAAACAAAGGAAGAATAGGAAATGAAGTGCGCCCATCAGGCTACAGGGATGAATCCTTGGCTCTCATACCATATGTGAACTACCTCCAAAATTTTCCAAATATATATGCATTTTTTTTTCTCTATTTGGTCAAAGGCTGGAAAGAATGTAATTTGATTCACAGTTTTTATGTCTAGAAGATACAGAAATAAATCTTTTCAAGTGAAAAACCATAAACAACAGATTGGTACACAGGGCTGATAACGTCACTTACACCGCTTCGGCTGACCACTCTTCTTCTGATAATAGGTGCTTCAATTGGGCTTGGCACCAAGCACTCCTAAGGGCCAAGATCTCTTAAGGCAAGTACTCCCAACAAAACAAAGGGCTGAAGCTTAAACACACAAAAAACAAGGGACTAACATGGTCCAAGCAATATGCTCGCCCCAAGAAAAAGGTTGCAAGCCACCTACCTACGGTAAAGTGGGTTTAACCCAAAGTCCAAAATGCGGTGTTTTTTTTTAAATTGAAAGAATCGGACCTTACGGTCCTTAACCAAATTTTTTGTTTTAAAACATCATAGCAGGTGTTATAGCGGACGCAGGGTTCTCGAGAAGAGTTCCACGCTGTCATGGGCCACACGGATGGCTAAAATTCTTCCACGTGAAGGTGGGGATTACAATACTGGTAGCTCAAAACCTCACACAGTCTGTGGTGAGCTGTCTCCTTGGCAAGGTACACATGCTTTTACTAAACTTCTTGAAGAGACAGTACTTCCCGGCTTTTGGAAGGATGAAAATCCTTCTCGAAGGATCTGTCAGTTCATTTACCTGCTCAACGCTTGTGGGACTAGTGCATAATTTACTCTGGGGGTTTCCAGAAAGGGGAAGCAGCATAGTAGCTCCTAGCCGGAACCATGTCGCCTCAGGTAAGTTGGTCTTTGCTCCGGCTACCAGCGTATCTATTTATTTTTCTTAAGCCTGCACTTTCTTCCTCAAAGGGATTTAACCCTGGTAAATTTTCTTGCAGGTAATCAGAGTGGGAATGGGGTAGCGCGCGCGGTGGTAGTTCCGGTAAGTGATGTTATCATCCTTCGTGGCGAGGTCTGTTGAACTGTGGTTCATCCTTCAGAGGGGTTTTTTTCTTCTTGTGTCTGCTTGTAAGGGAAGAGGTTTTGGGGTTTTCTGGAAGTGCATGGCACCTACGCCACGTCGTGGCAGAATTGCTTAAGATCACGCCTCCTTCACTGGTAAGGCTGGAGGCTTGTGGACGGCTGAGAGCCATCCTTACTATAAAACGTCCCTTTTTAAATAACGGCCTTAAGTCGAGGACCGAGGTTCGGCTATCAAAGGGAACTCTCTCTGTTTTAAATTTATTCCGTGTAAAAAAAAATGGACTGTTTACTATTATTTAAATCTTGTCTTTTAAAGGTTTTTATGTGCTGTCTAAAGTGACCCAAGGATGTCACTGCCTCCTTTGATGTTTACTATAAAAGGAATATTTTATCGTAATTCTTAATTTTTATGTTGTTGCTAAGATTTTAAGTAGCCACCGATCTTCTATCTGGTCGCCCGGGTAGATGAGTCCAAGCCTACCATGTTTAACGCTTTAGAAGGGTTTTCTGGTCTGCCAAATGAGGGTATCATTAACCTTTGAGAATTCCTGTTAAGCCCGGTGCCCCCAAGGTAAAATCTAGGCGAGCTACACTAAGAGCTGTATAGCAAAATGAAAGGAAACGAGAGTGGCCTTGGTCGCCACAGCTTACAAACCCTACCCAAGTTATCAAAGAAACTCATTTGCGGTGGTTATTACCTAAAATGCACTGATTTTTGCAAGGTAAATGTTGGAACGGGCCCACGCAGAACGTGGGACCAGATGAATGAGCCTTTGAACTCTCGATGGCTAAAACCTTACACAATTTAAAAAAAATTTAACAGCATGAGTAACCCTGACCTAAACCGACTTTGGCAGGACTTAAAGGAGTTGGAGGGGTCACTAAATAGGTTTTCTTCATGGCTATCAAGTTACCGCTGCTATAGGTTTATCGCCCAGGTCCAAAGGGAGAAACGGTTGAGTCAACACGTTTTTCCCAACTTAAAAAAAAATAGCCTTAACAAAGTTCTTTTTGCATATTCACACCACCGTTATGGTTTAGCCATTATACAATACGATGTACACAAAAATGTTTTTCTCTATTTAATTTATTAGTAGTCGAAAGTTTACTTCGGACTAAATATAAAGTTACCTCCTACATGTTAAGTTTTCCTATATATTCAAGTTCAAATCTCACATTTGACATATTTACCTTTTTATTTTTTTTTGCATCTAAAAGAAAATCCCCTTGCTCAGAAAAATAAAAAGGTGAAAGCTAGCCTTTAGGCTGCCTCTAGGGATGGCCGGTATGAAGCGCTACCAAACAGTAAAAGGAATAAGATTTGGTTAATCATTTGCGTGAGGGATTTCTAACTAGTTTTTACATAAAACAAGGAACTTTATTCTAGCGTAACGAGGTTAGCTCTCTTATACATAACATGATATTAAGATAAACTTTTACGGCTTTCTCCTACATAACCGGATATGAAATACATGTTTACAGCTTTCTAATCAGTAATTTAAAATAACCATTTACGGTTTCCCTCTACATAACAGGCTATAAATTATACATTTACAGTTAAACATTTACAGTCTTCTTCTATGTAACAAAATATAAATTAACCATTTACATTTTTCTTCTACATACAGAATATAAGTTGAACATTTACAGTTTTCTTCTATGTAATCGGATATAAATTAACCATTTATAGCTTTATTCTATATAACAGGATATAAGTTAAACATTTACAGTTTTCTTCCATGTAACAGAATATAAATTAAACATTTACAGTTTTCTTCTATGTAACAGAATATAAATTAAACATTTACAGTTTTCTCCTACGTAACAGAATATAAATTATACGTTTACAGCTTTCTCCTACATAACAGGATATAAGTTAAACATTACACATTAGCCAAAACAAACAATTTCTTCACTTCATACACCAAACATGTGGATCTGCTATGCCGACTACAGTGGAAGAAGCCACATTCCTCCCAGCTGTAGAGTAGGTTCAGCTCCCTTGCCTTCTAGTCACCCCCAAGCCAAACCTCCCAGAATACAGCCGGGACCCCTAACTCCAGGACTCCAAAAATTCGATCATACACAGGCGATCTTTCCCATAGCAAGTACTCTCTGCAGAGTCCTCTTGCCCAGCATACTCAGCAGCGTCCTGCCTACACCATATGCTCCTCTTTTTCTTTGCCTAGGTCTTTTCCCATTAGCCCTCTCCCCTTCCTTCCCGGAATTCCCAGGGCTTAATGGTAATCCCCCTTTTTTGAGGGATGTGTATGTGCTACTTTTTCTGCACATCTGACACTTCATTAATCAGTCCCTGGAGTTAGCTGATCCCTGTCCACACTGTCTTCTACTGGTTTCCTCTTTTAACCTCGCTGTTTCCACTATACTCGCCACATGCAATTTATAATAAATCAATGTCAAAACTCTCAAGGTATTTATTACATCAGTCCTCCCGGACTCATTGGCTAGGTCATTAACAGCCATATCTTATTATGCTGAAATTGAAATTAAAAATAATACCATTCAAGTAGGAAATTGTCTGGGGGTATTATATCTTCCAGTCCCTATGGAGCGTCTGTTGATGCCTCCTGTGTCATAGAGATGTCCCAGTTTGTATATCGATTCTATGCTACCTTCATTTAGTCACCATACGTCGTTATGCTCTTGTTCGAAGGAAGTTGAAGACTGAGTCGGCCATTCCTGAGTTATCTTGACTTTGCATGTCAGCCATTCTTGGTACAGTTACTGGTTTGTGCACCTTATGATCGAGTCCTTCCACATTATACAGCTTTGATGAGTACCTCATGTTGGATGATGGGGGATGCCTTAATTCCCTCCTTCGAGTGGATTTCATCCCATCCACTTCAGATCATTTATTCTGGGATTGGAATCTAGATTCATTTTGAGTGCCTTGAGACTTGCAGTCATTAGTGGCAGGTTTTCTCGCCATCGATAGTTTTTGAGAATACATCAATGTCCCCTGATTGATGGATCCTATCAAGTGTTCGACCTCAACACATTTATTCACACTTGTTAGTTTGCAATCTAGTACCTTGATTCCCATTTTCATTATTGGTGGATGATCTCACGTCTGTTAACAATATACATTAATGACCGGTAATCAGACGATGGACTACTATGTTCGACCTTGACACCTCTATTCGCATAGTAGGACATGTACTCGTAGCGGTTTGTGTAGAAGACTTTCCATATTGGTGGAATTTCTTATATGCTACCTCCTTGATCATGCCAGTGTTCACGAGATTTCAGCTCTCGTGACTTGATTCCAGTATATGTCAGATATTTCCAGCCACTATGGAGATCTTGATCTGTTATATCTTCATCCATTATGGAGATCATGGTCCTTTGTATATCTTCATCATGGAGATTTTGATCTATGTATATTGTACGTGGCTATGACCACATATGTGATATCATGTATCATGCCTATTCATGGCCATTATACTCTTATGTATCTGGGACTGCTATATGTATTTGCAGTTATATGCAGAGTTGTATTATTGTACTATGCTGATTGGGTGGCTGGTCTTCCATTTGGGATCCTTCATCACTCCACTTCTGGGATGGACTTATAATGTACTTCATCCATCATATGACCCCTCTGACCTCACACATTAGGGGGCATCTGTTATAACTGATTTCACCACTCCAAGTGAATCACATCTGGTATGGCCTTCCCCTGTCCTGCTGCAAACTCCTTACACCCCATGGACCATTTTTTGTCCTTTGATGTTTCCTTGATCATCCATAAAAACATATGAAAAATGATACATGCGACTTTTAAACCTATAAGCACGTATATACACGGGTTTGACCACTAAAACCACGTACATGGGGATGTGTGCATAATCCAAATACTTTTGGAGTTTTCCTTGACATGGATCTGACTCATTTGACTCCTGGCCTTCCCTATGCCTTGAGATCTCTCGAATTCAACCTTTCATTACCCCTTTGGAAGATATATAAGGAACCCCTTGGTACATTGAAGGAAAGAAGAGAGAATTGAGAGCAAAGAAATTATAGTCCATTGTTGCCAGAACTTATGCTTGAGTCTGCATCCCTTTGTCCCTTGGAGCACTAGTGTGTTCTTCCCAAGCTTGCCTTTTGCTTGTGAGCTTGCTATCGAGAGATGGAGGATTGAGGTGGTGGAGGCCCAAGTGAGGGATTCAGTTTCTCTGGTTCGCATACGTGCCGTCAGAGGTTGTATCTTGTAATCTCTGATTCATATTAATAGAAATATCTTTTCCTGTCCAATAATGTTTGTTTGAATGAATATTTTATCCATTGGATTATGTCAAATGCTTGTACATTATTGATTATATATGCTAGAATAGATCTAAAACCATGACATATAGAATGCTTGTATTCTTTACTTGTTGTTGAGGAAGTAATCTATCAATTTAAGCTGAAGATTGGAAAGCTCAATGGGGATCTACTTCAACCGTCCACAATAAGGTACGAGGTCTGATCCTTTAGTGTTAGACGTTTAATTTCTATTGCATATTGGAAAGGATTTATTTCTGGAGTCAAGCTCTCTATTGTGGTACCCCAAGCCATAGGAATTTCTCTCAGTAACAGGCCTACACCACCCAAGGACACCCATACACGACCCTTGTAATGCCCCATTAGACCCCCACACCCTCAAAAAGTATTAAGAATGAAGAAAATGGCTTAAAGACCCCAAAAAGGAGCCTAAATAACTCTCTTATGGGCTAAAGCCTCCAAAAAGGGGCTAAAACCCCTCAAAGGAGCCTAAAACCTTAAAAGGAGCTAAAGTTAGGGCGAAAGGGGCTAAAATCCCACAAAAGGGGCTAAATCTCGGACCAAGGGCTTAAAACCCTAAAACCCCAAAAAAAGCATAAAAGAAGGGGGGGGTCACTCTGAAAGAAATCTTCCCTTGGATGCCTTAAGCCCCTTTGTCTCTCAAGCCACACACATCCCCCTCTCATCCACTCATCTTCCCCATTGAGCCATAGCTCCTCCATTGCTGAGTGAGATGGAGAGATCCTTCCTCCAGCTAGGGCATGGTGGCCCATTGCACCAAAGAATAGGCATACCACTGTTTGTTTATGTGTTTTATTTAGTAGTTTAGTCATTTTCCTAACCCATATTTGCTTGCAGGTTTGATTTCTAACATGTTTTGCAGGTTTATTTTTGTTTAATAGTTGTTTGCAGGTTATTAGTAGTAGATCCCTAACCTTGTTTGCATGGGGGCTCACTTCCATTTCTTTCTGTTCTTTGCTTTCATCTCTATCCAGTTTCCTTTCAATTTTTATTTCATGCATTTCCATAGAGGAACCTACCCTTCCATCCTATAGACGGAGGGGAGCCATTCCTACCCCTATAGCAGGGAGAAATCCCTGCTACAATTCCTATATTTTCTACTTATATCTCGCCCAGAGCTGTAACAACGTATTGTAAATGGGGCAGCCTGAAGATGAGAGATCTTCATGGCTTCTCGATATTAGTGGGTAGAAGTTACGATTGTGAATGTATAAATATTGGAAACTATTATGAGTCCGGGGTTGGAAAACTATTAATCTTATTGTATAAGTTGTGACAACAACTGTTTCATCCTACCGTTTAATACAAGGAGTGTGGTTCTTCAGATCTCGGTGTTTAACTTGTGTTAGCTTTTGATGTCTCTGTTCGAAGGCTGGGCCCGCATTCCTGCAGAGATTTCCAAGTTAATTAGGAATTTAAGTTATTCGGTTGTGTGGTGTAAATGTTGTGGTAATTACATTCTTTTACAGTAGCTACAACAGTAGTGAAATTATTATGTGCTTCCTACAATGACCTATTTTTACATTTCCTGTAAGTTGTAGCGGTGTGGTGTGACAGTCGTCTGTGTAGGTTAATTTCCATTTATGCAATTATGTGGTAGTTGTAACAGTCAGGCTCATTCCCAATTTCTTTATATTTACTTGTCTTCCTTCGATTGTGTTAATTTAGTCAGATTGAAGTCATACTTATTGGTTCAATTCATATATTCTAAATTCTTAAATTAAAGATTGAAGTAACTAGTTTTGATGGACCTTTATGTAGTCTGGTAAATTAGGATTTAACTTTCTGCAAAAGTAATTCTAGATGGTTATTTCTTGTTCTGTTCATCCCTAAATTGGATTTGTAGGAAGGTCATTATAATTCTGAATTCTTAGGTAGATGATTTCGATTAGATTACTGATGGGAAGAGTTTGACTGAACATATAAGTAGGGAAATTTATTCACAGTATCAACTACTTAGTGTTTAAGCATATACAGTGCAAATTATATTTGAAATAAAAGACTTCACTGGGTTGACAATTTATATTGAGCCTTCTGCATGTTATGTTTTAATTAACTAGCATATAGTTGTCCCAACATTTTGGCGCTTTTGTTGGGGAAGATAATTATTAGACACCATATCAGTTGCATTTAGTAGTTGGATCGATTCATTTTTCTTCAGTTTTTTAAGTTTGCATGTTTTGGGTTGCATGAATACGAGAAGGGTACAGCATGACATTCCTATAAACCTGAGAACCCCACAGAATACTAGCATTGTAGGTGGTCGAGGTTGTGGATGAAATCCAACATTGAGAAGAAGAACATCCATTGACGATATGGTTGATAGGAGCAATTATTCTACCGAATCTCACCATCAGGAATCATCTGTCAGAAGGAGCCCAATTACTCCTAGAGTGGTAGCATCATTTTCCACAGTGGAGAACTTAGGAGAAGCTGCAACACCCTCAAGTGTCCCTGCGTATAAAGATAGAGTTAGTAATACGGGATTAGTTTACCGAGACTTGGTATATCACATTAACGCGAAGGTGGTGAAAAAAGAAGAGTGGACATAGTTCCATCAATAACTAAACAATCCATGGAACCACAGAGAGGAGAGAGCAGAAGAAGACATGAATAATAGACACGATCCAGAAGATCATGAAGAGGTGATGGGAGAAAATAATCATAATGAGGGTGATCCCCTGCCTAAGGTGACTATTACCACACTATAGTTCCCCATTCAACAGCCAGAGGAAATAGCCCCCATTAAAAATATATCGCCATCAATTTTACCTCGTTTTCATGGAAAAGCCACAGAGGATCCAGACAATTTTCTTTTTGAATTTGATATCCTCTGTTGCAGCTATGATTACACTTCCAATGAGCAGAAGTTGAAACTTTTCCCTCCTACTTTGAAGGATAATGCATTACATTGGTTCATGAGACTGGGTGGTGGAACTGTCACCATCTGGGACCAAATGAAACAGGTGTTCCTAGAAAAATATCAGGAGAGTACTACAATACCAAGGATAAAAGAGAAGAACTATTCAAGATGGTACAAAGGGATGAGGAAATATTGGAATATTTTATTGAGAGGCTACTGTACAATGCTCAAAGAGATGGACAGACTAATATGGGGTTATATGTGCTCAAGATAATCCTACTTCGTGGGATTAGGGAAGACTTCCTAAACATGTTGAACCTATTAGGAAAGGGGGAAATCTCAAAGGAATCCTTTGAAAATATTATTGAATTATGCAAGAGGTATTCTAGAGGATCTTCCTGAAATAACAAACAGGACAAACATGATAAAATAGAATGAGATGTCTTTGACATAACACAGAATTCATCTAATGGGGGAGCCACTTGGGTAGAAATAGAAAACCTCCTTAATAATTTCAAGATAGAAATGATGAGCTCCATCTCCTCGGAAATAGATATCCTGAGGGCAAAGAAAAAATAAGCAGTAGAAGATCTAACACTCAATGTATTCTGCCCTAAATGTAGGAAGAAACATCCCCTAAAGGAGTGCCCACTCGATAAAGTAGACATGTGTCAGCTTTGTGAGCTGAACCATGATACAAAGGAATTCCCTTCACTACCTCAAGTGAAGGAAGTTCTGTAGGAATCAACTCTAGATGTTGAACCAACCTACTTCATTACCCAGAAAAATCCTTGGCATCCTCAAAATGTAGGTATGACTCAAGACTCATTTCCATTTTCAAATAACATGAATAATTGGAATAATATGCATCACATGAACACACAATTCCCTTCATCTTATTCCAACCATCAGTGGTATCCTTCTCAACCACCAATGCAAAATTTTAACTCCTGGAACTCTTGGACATAGTCACCAAACCAACATAATTCTTGGTCTCGTAGGTGGAGGAAATTCCATCCAGGATACCAGTCTCCCCATAATCAACCTCCTTAACCGTTTCCAAATCAACAATTCCCACATCAACAATACCCTCCTCAATAGTATCCTCAGGCATACCAATAGTACCAGCAGTTGCAGCTACAACTTCAAAACAATGTTGCACCTCACATGCCTATACGTCCTTAGCTGCCTGCTCAACCTAATCCGAACCCAAACAATAAAGAAGTCAACCAGTTTGAGACTACCAAGATGCCCACTTATTCCATTAATCTTGTCTCCTGTAATGATATATGCCTACAATCAGGGAGAGTAGTGGAACCTTTAGTCATTGAGGATGTTCCATCCTCTATGTTTGAAGAAAGGATGAATCAGTAGTACTCATCTAATGCAGCAATTCCCATTATTGAGGATGTTGAAAGTCCTACTAAGAAACCGGCTAAAACACAAAAGGAATTAGCAACTGAGACACATCCTACACAGTCGTTTAGAGAACCACCATACCCTGAAAGACTAACATTATAGAAATCAGTTGGACAACCTCAATTTAACCTCTTAGGAGAGTTAAAAAATCTCTATGTCAAAATTCCATTGCTACAGGCCCTTCATGATGTCCTTATATACACCAAAATTGTCTGGTATCTATGTGTTAAAAAACCAGGTAGAAAATCTAAGGATCCTCCTATTGTCCAATATGTCATAGGGAAACTATCTGAACAGATAATGGGAAAAACCCTTCTGGCCAAATACGATGATCCTGGGAATCCCACTGTCACCGTGCAGATTGGGAACACGCAGATACCAAATGTGATGGTAGATTTAGGCACATCCATTAATTTCATGACCGTAGAAACTGTACAAAAACTCGGCCTCACGGATCTCAGGCCAACCCCTACCATTCTAGAACATGTTGATAGGTCCACCATCAAACCCGAGGGAATCTTGGATGACCTTGTAGTCTCAATTGACTCGTGGGAATACCCTGCTGACTTCTTGGTTTTACATCCTAATTCATAGCTGGGGGGACACCTGCTTATCCTAGGAAGACCTTGGCTAGCCACAGTGGATACTTGCATCAACTTTCAGCCAGGGTCTATGACCATTTCAGATGGAACCAAAACGATAAACCTCATCTTATATCCTCCAGCATGGTCGAGCCTAGAAACTGAAACTCCATTATGGATGGAGCTAGAGGAAGAGGAAAGTGTTCAACCAATGTTAATGATATTTAAGGCCTTGAATTTCAAAGATGAAATAGAAGACGATGCCATCAATAATTTCATCAATGAACCCACTTTTATCAATAAAAAAATTATCAGATCCTGAATAGTACTTTAGGTGAAGAAGAATAAGAAAATATCACAGAGGAGACATTAGTCAATGATCCTCACATAGTTCCAGTGTTGAAAAATTTGAAAAGTGTTCTAGTCGAGACAGAGCTGGAAAAAACGTTGAATATCAATCCCAATCTTTCTCCTGATGAACAGGAACATCTAATCACTCTCTTCAAAAAACATAAGGAGGAATTCACCTGGGAGTACATAGATATAAAGGGTATCCCTTCTAATCTATGCACTCACCATATTTACATCAAAAGCGACTCTCAGCCTGTGTGCTAGCCACAACAAAGAATGAATCCCAACCTTAGGGACATAGTGAAAGAGGAAATTCAGAAACTCTTGGAAGCATGATTTATATACCCGCTCTGAGACAGGGAGTGGGTTTCTCCACTCGTGATAGTACCCAAGAATAATGGGAAGTATAGAGTTTGCATAGATTATAGAGAATTAAACAAGGCAACTCAGAAATACCACTTCGCCTTTCCTTGATTGATCAGGTACTGGACACCTTGTCTAGGAATAAATTATTCTCCTTTTTGGATGGGTTTAGTGGGTACAATCAAATTCAGATTGATCTAGAATACCAAGACAAAACCACTTTCACCTGTCGCTCGGGTGATTTTGCATATAGAGTACTCCCCTTCGGTTTGTGTAATGCAACTGCCACTTTTCAGAGAGCTGTGATTGGCATTTTTTTGAAGATGGTTAATGACAATATGGAGATTTTCATGGATCAGTTTACTCCTTATGGCAGTGACTTTGAAGAGGCACTAAAAATTTTAGAAAAGGTATTAACACACTATGAGAAAACCTAGTTATCCTTGAGCACCAAAAAGTGCCACATGATGATGAGTGAGGGTGTAGTTTTGGGGCACTTTATCTTTGCTGATGGCATCGAGGTAGATCCCCCCAAAATCATGGTAATTGAAAAAATACCCACTCCTAGAACACAGAAAGAGGTACGTAGCTTCCTAGGGCATGCTGGTTATTATAGAATATTTATAGAAAACTTTTCCAAACTTGCTTCTCCTTTGTTTTCTTTTTTAATTAAGGATGTGCAATTTATTTGGAATGATGAATGCCAAGCAACATTTATTAAACTTAAGGAGAAGTTGTCTACAACTCCCATATTAAGGGGGGCCAATTGGGCCCTGCCCTTTCACATTTCTTCAGATGCCTCTAACACTGCCATTGGAGAAGTATTAGGACAACAGGATGGTCAAGTGCATTATGAGGTTTATTACATTAGAAAAAAGTTGGCCCTTGTTGAACTTAATTGTACTATTACAGAGAAGGAGTTTTTAGCCATTGTCTAGTCCATTAATAAATTTAGACACTACATCATTGGATATCCCGCCTTTGTACACAATGACCACTCAGCCATAAAGTATCTAATGAATAAACCTGTTACAAATGCTAGAATAACTATATGGCTATTATTATTACAGGAATTGTATATTACTATTATAGACAGACCTTGAAAAGAAAATGTTGTTGTTGATTTCTTATGTCGTTTTACTAACAGTGATGATAATCTTCCTATTGATGACTCTTTTCTAGATGAACACTTATTTGCAATTTTAGCTCATTCCCCTTGGTATGCAGGTGTTGCTAACTACTTGGCTGCAGGGAAGCTTCCAGCACATTTGTCAAAAAAATAGAAGAGGAAAATTATTCAACAAAGTTCCAGGTATTGTTGGATAGTTGGTCATCTCTTCTACACGGGCCCTGATCTTGAGATCAAAAGATATGTAAGAGAATATTAAATATTCCATATTGTGAAGGCCTACCATGACGAGCCATGTGGTGGACATTTTGCAGATACGAGGACAGGTCATAAATTGCTAAGAATGGGCTATTATTGACCAACATTTTTCAGGGATGCAAAAAAGTATGTCCAGTCTTGTGACAGCTGTCAGAGGATGGGCCAACCTAACAGATTGGATCAAATGCCTCTTCAACCACCCTTGGTGGTTGAACCTTTTGACATATGGGCCTTATAGTTTGTTGGCCCTATCAACCCTCATTCCGAGAAGAAATCCTACATCTTAGTTTGTACCGATTACATGACAAAATGGGTAGAAGTTGTGGCTTTGGTGAAATCCAATGACTAGGATGTAATATATTTCCTATATGGAGAAATATTTACTCATTTTGGAGTGCCCAAGGAATTGGTTACAGATAGAGGAACTTAGTTTGTGTCACATATATTTGAATCTTTTCTACAGAAGTACCATATCCAGCACCAGATAGCTTCACCATAGCATCCCTGGGCCAATGGCTAGGTGGAAATCACTAATAGAGTTATTGAAGCTATCCTTACCAAAACAGTCGGGAGCCACTGTGTTGATAAAATTCAAGAAGCATTGTGGGCATATTGTACTACTTGGTGCAATACTATAGGTTTCTCTCCTTATGACTTGGTGTATGGAAAAAGCGTTGTCTTCCCCATAGAATTTGAAATCAAGACCTTGGAGACATCTATAGAGGTAAACTTAGATGTGAATGAAGTCAAGAGGAGTATATTGAATCAACTGAATGAACTTGATGAGAAATGTTTAGCTGCGGTGGATCAGGCAGTATTAATTAAGCAATAGAGATCCAACTGGCATGATCAATTCATCAAAAAA
This sequence comes from Pseudotsuga menziesii, assembly GCA_001517045.1. Taxonomy (NCBI): domain Eukaryota; kingdom Viridiplantae; phylum Streptophyta; class Pinopsida; order Pinales; family Pinaceae; genus Pseudotsuga; species Pseudotsuga menziesii. The sequence continues at coordinate 16,109 of LPNX010254953.1, read as the reverse complement.
GAAACTCTTACGCAAAGGAGACTGGGAATTATTATAAGATTCTAGATTCAAAATGGAATTCAAAGGTAAGTTACATATATTATGGTTGGGGCCATATCTGATAGACAGAGTATTTGACAACGGTACAGTCCGCCTGATCACCATTGATGAGAATCACACACCATTATTTGCTAATGGTCACACCCTGCGACTGTACCACATGACCATTTTGAAGGATGCATTCATTTCATAGATTGTAGCTGATACGGAATACCATTTAGAACAAGGGAAGGAATGTTTCTTTGCTCTTGTCAATCTTTAGACAATCATTGTGATTCCCACACAAATTTTTGTACATAAATAAATTGATATTTTTTTTTAATTTTTCCTTTGTGCTTGATCCCTTTTTTTAAGAATATGTGCAGGGATGTACCTGAGGAGCAATGGTCATGATCAGGCCTAACGAGTGTGGGCAGACTTTTGCAACTTCCTGCTTCAAAAGTAAACTCCTTTAAGAAAAATAAATAATGAACAATCAGTCCCAGCTATGATTCCTATAAAAAATTGCCTATTTTTCTGTTTATTTGCAACTGCAACACCATAAAAAATTGTCCTTTTTCTGTCCCACGCAACTGCAACACCATAAAACCTTGCCTCTTTTTCCATTTATTTGTAGCTGCAACACCGTAAAATAATTCCCTTTTCCTGTTTCGTGCAGCTGCAACACCGTAAAACCTTGCCTATTTTTTCATTAATCTATAGCTGCAACACTGTAAAATAATGAATTTTTCCCATTCTGTGCAGCTGCAACTCCATAAAATATCGGCCATTTTTCTGTCCCACACAGCTTCGACTCCGTTCAAATTTTGCCCATTTTTACCTTTTCTGGCAGCTACGAATCCATTTAAATTTTGCCCATTTTTTCCTTTTCTGTGAGGTGCGACTCTGTTTAAATTTTTCCCATTTCTACCTTTTTCGACAGATCCGATTCCATTTAAATTTATTCTATTTTACCTTTTCCAGCAGCTACGAATCTGTTTGAATTTTGTCCATTTTTACCTTCTCTGGTGGCTGCGACTCCGTTAAACTGGCTAATTTTTCTATGGCTCACGGCGGCGACTCCACCAAATTGGATTATTTTTCTATGGCTCAGGGCTGCGACTCCCCCAATATTGGCATAACTTTTTACCATTTTGTGGTCGCGACTCCTCCAGATCTTTCTAGAATTCCCACTGCCGGTAATTTCGACTTACTTCACAGCTTTCATTATGTTTCCGTCGGGACTGACAAGATGGTTTTGGCACACAAGGAGAAAATATCATGATAGCATGCCTGCAATAATGTCTAAATAAAAATGGATGCATTTTACAAACTTTATTATCGTCAAAGGTCACGGTTCATAGCATATTTCTGACGGTATGATTCTGATTATCTACTTGATTAAGCGTTAACTAGATTTGATAGAATTAATCATGCCTAATTTTTTACGCCCATCATTACACCTACATACCATTAAGTTTATACTTGTATGAATTAATGGCTATTCAAGATTATGCTATAACCACCACCCTTTCCTAATTAGGGATAAATTTTGCCAAGAATTCCATCCTCACGACTGTCTTAAATTTCCGAATTTACCCCACTACAATATTAGTTGTTCATGCATACTCTATGCTTTAACCTCCATTGTCGGGACCTGCAACTTGTTGGGATGATAAAGAATTCAAAAGGAAAATATGGGTATTCGAGCTCGGCATGAACCTCCAAATACGTGATAATTGAAAATAAATGATGAAGTTTTCGCTATTTTTGAAGCTACGATCTGGACTGAATTTTTCCAATGCCTGGATGGGTTCCATCGAGATACAACTCTACAATTTTTTTCAAATATTATAGAAACCCACTCAAAGGTTAGGGTTTTACATATAGAAGTCTCTGAAGAAATAGTGGCTGAATTCACCACCCTTCCTCCAATAGGAAGATCCTGGCTTGGTCGAAGAGCTCCCAATGCTGCCGTAGTAAAAAAAAATCTACTATAGGGGGAACAAATTTGTCATTCAAGGAGAGGGATAGAGTTACAATTATCATTCTTCCTCAAAAGGTATATCACCTCTGAAGGTAGGTATCAGACTATCTATTATTATGAACTTCCTCTACTGTTTCATTTATGCCATAGGGCCTTACTTAATATTCCATTTTATCTATTTAAATACCTACACCATATGGCGGGGTTTTTTAGAACAACCAAGCATCCAAAATCCTCCCTTATACCCATCACGACCTAATCAAATTAATAATCTTAAGGGCCTTACCTTAGAGGAACCAAACCTAGGAACAATTCACAGGTCAAACTCAAATAAACCAGGAACCCTTCCTTTTGGCTTGTGCTCCAATAGAAGAAGAAGTGGAAGTACCTGTACCCTTGGGGGATGTTCAAATCCGAGAGGATCATGCAAATGTATAGTTGGGGGGATATGAAGAACAATAGGATGACCGGAGTCCATCCAATTTAGTTGTGGGGGGAGATGAGACTGGATCGGATGATGAGTCAGATGACCAAGCAGAGGAATTGGAGGAAAATGTAAGAGAAAACCCTATGGAAAGATTAAATAATATGGGAGCTCTAGCAGTATAGGTTGAAGCTGGAGCAGCATTGGATGCCATGAAAGCTGAATCCGAGTTTGTTAGAGCCATGATAACAGAAGAAAATGTAGAGGTATTGAACATTGTATCTTCCCTTGAATGGGGAGGAACTCTAATTGAAGAAGGAAAGGAGGATGTTGAGATAGGAGATATCCCTTCCACATCAGCTGCAAATCTGGAGATTCCTCCACCATGAAAGAAAAGGAGAAGATCAAAAGAGGAGATGCAGGCACCACTGTTGATAAGAAGAAAAAGAACTAGGTCAGTTACAGTAGTTGAAACAACATGGGAAATATGGGCAAACCTAGAAGCACATATTGAATTCCACATTTTGAGAACAAAAGAAAATGATGCCCCATAGTAACCGGTTGCAGAGGAACCTCAAATCAACGAACTTTTACATGAAAATGGTCTACTAAAGAAAGAAGTACATATGCTTCGAAGAGAACTAGAAAACTGGATGTAGGCATGCAGCAAGCAGGTAGAAAGGAAGTTGTGCACACTTGTAGAAGCTACAGACCAATTAGAAGGATCACCTCCTGCTAAGGATGGTGAGGAGGTAGAGAGAGTGGTTTTCCCTCTGTGTGGGGAGATCTTTAACTAGTCACACTACTAATTCATAGTTCGTTCCTTTGTGACACAAAAACTCGTACCAGCAGCTGGGGAAGAACAAGGACAAGAAGCACATAAGGTGGAAGTGAGGGACGCAGAAGAAATGGAAATATAAATGATCCTTGGTAGAGAAAAGGGAGAAAATAAACAATTCCAGTCACAACCACCAGAAGAAACAGAAGTTATCCTAGGAAAATCTGATTTGAAGGATAGTGAATCTCCCCAAGTGCAACCTCAGCAAATGGAAGCAGTAGATAGACATGGTGCTGATACACAAGAACCAACATTCTCAAACATTATTGTTGAAGTTGCCACCCAAATTAGGGTAGATGTACCAGAGACTGAAAATATTCCTAATTTTAACAAAGAAGTCTATGATGTGACTCCTAAACTGTCTTGGGGCATAGAATTAATAGAGATAGAACCTTAGCAGCAGGATAATGATGAAGCTGACCAGGATGTTGTCACACAAGAACCAACATGCCCAGAAATTTTTGCTGAGACCCTCATGCAACCAGAAGAAATCAATCCCAAGGTGGACATAATTCCTGATCTAGATCTAGGAGAGAATGAACAAATGTAATCATAGTCCTTGGGGGATACTGAAATTCTCAAAGAATAGCTTCATATTGCAGAGGACATGGAAGTAAATTAAGAACAACCCCAGTAGCATGAAGAAATAGAAGCAATTAAAGTTTCAAGGCATTCCAAAGAAAGTTTCCATAAGGCAAATATCTGCCTTACAAGCAAAGAAATGTGTCAAGAAAGGCTGCAAGTTGTTTGCAATAAACATCCGAGACATAGAGTCTGAAAGAGAACAACACATAGAAGACTTCCCCATTCTTAAAGAATTCAAGGATGTTTTTCCCAAGGAAATCCTAGGATTACCTCCGAAACGAGACCTAGACTTTTCAATCGAACTAACCCCCAGATCAGTTTCGACTTCCAAATACCCTTACCGCATGAGCATTAGAGGAAATTTCAACTCAAATGGGCCTTTTAACTGTAATTCAAATTCCATGTCAGCATTTGTTAGCCAATGAAATTGCTTTAATTTTGAAATACCGTATAGGTCTTAAACACTTTTTAAAAATAAATTTGGGGATAGGTATCGAAAAAAGAACTATTTTTTTGTTTGCATTTTTGACATATCTGCTCGTGTTTTTACTCAAATTTTGATCAGGAGATCTCGTTGGACACGAAATTAAAATCCACATCCAACAAGATCTCCTGATTGATATTTGAGTAAAAAAACGGGGAGATATGTCGAAATACAAACAAAAAAGTTGTTTTTTTTCTTCCTCCAAAATTAATAAATATTATTCTATTATTTTAGCTATTATTTTATTAATTTTTTTATTAGGCCCATTTTGAGTTCAAATTTCCTTTGATGTGCACCTAAGTTGGTGGAACTCAAACTGCAGTTGCAAGAGTTGATAGAGAAAGGGTATATCTGACCCAGTGTGTCTCCTTGGGGAGCACCAATATTGTTCATAAAGAAGGAAGACGGTACGATGCAGATGTGCATCGATTACCATCAGTTGAAAAAAATACTATCAAGAACCGATATCCACTCCCTAGGATCGATGACTTGTTCGATCATGTGGGAGGAGCCAAAATCTTTTCAAATATTGACTTGCAATCCGGGTATCATTAGGTATAGATTCATGATGAGGATATTCACAAAACTACCTTTCGTACAAGGTACGGGCACTACGAATTTGTAGTGATGTCGTTCGGGTTGACCAATGCACCCATGAAATTTATGTGCATGATGAACATCATATTCAGTAAGTATCTAGATATGTTTTTCTTGGTATTTATAGACAACATACTAGTTTATTCCAATAATAAATAAGAACACACATAACACCATCACATAGTACTACAAGTGTTGAGAGAACACCAACTTTATGCTAAGTTTAGTAAATATGATTTTTTACAAACCACAAATACAGTACTTAGGTCACATTATCTCCGATACAGTGATAGTTGTGGACCCAAAAAAATATTAAAGCCATAAAGGATTGGCCTACCCCTACTAGTGTAACTAACATTAGGTCCTTTTTGGGATTAGCCATATATTATCGAAAGTTCATTGAGAAATTATCGATAATCACTTTCCCCATGACCTCTTTGCAGAAGAAAGCAAGTAAGTTCTTATGGACAGCTAAGTGCGAAGAAAATTTTCAAAAGCTTAAAAAGCTTTTGATGACCACATTAGTGTTACAAATTGTAGATCCCGATGGGGATTTCGTTGTTTTTATGGATGCAAGAAAGGAAGGACTTGGAGGAGTCCTCCTATAGAACGTTCACATGATCTATTATGAATCATGGAATTTAAAGGAACATGAGAAAAACTACCCTACGCATGATCTTGATTTGGCGGCCGTCATCCATGCTTTGGGGATGTGGAGGCACTACCTCATGGGAAGGAAGTTCCTTCTAAAGACAGACAATATGAGTTTGAAATATTTATTCGATCAACCAAATCTAAATTCAAGGAAAACTCGGTGGTTGGATTTCCTTAGTGAGAACCATTTCGAGCTAAAGCACATAATGGGAAAAGAGAATAAGGTTGCTGATGCTTTGAGCTGGCGGACTCATATGATATCTGAGATGACATTGAGTCAAACTAATGAATATTTTCATGAGAGGATTAGAGTGGCCAACAAATTTGACTCCTTCTATGTGGAAATCCTCAAGAAAGCCGAAGAGGACAGGTTGTTTCAACAACAAAAATAATACAAGGTATCTGAATCTGGACTGCTATGGTACAATGATTGATTGTACATTATAGAAGGAGGGGCCATTCAGTTGAGCATCCTCATGAAATTTCATCGGGCACCCTACTCATGGAACCTGGGATATCAAAAGATGATATCTGTCGTCAAGAGACACTTTTTTTGGCCTAAGTTAAAGGCCTTCATTGCAATTTTTATCCCAAAATGTCAGGAATGTCAGCTAGTTAAAGCTGAGCATCAACATCCTTTGGGATTGCTGTAGTCGTTACCCATTCTGGAACGAAAGTGGGGGGTCATTAGTATGGATTTCATCATCGATTTACAAAAAGTTAAGAAGCAAAATGATTTTGTTTTTGTATTCATCGACAAGTTGTTGAAAGTTGTACACTTCATTTTTGTGAAGTCGACCTACAAGGAAGTTAACATTGTTGATATCTTCTTGAAGGACATATTTAGATTGCATGAGATACCGAAGGCAATCATATCGGATCGAGATGTTAAGTTTATAGGAAACTTTGGGATATATTTATTCTTTGGATTGGATACACAATTGAACTTTAGCATTGCATATCACCCCTAGATAGACGAGTAGAAAGAGAGAGTAACCCAGATTGTTGAAGAGATGCATAGGATGTATGTCATGAACAGACCCATGAAATGTGAGGATACCTGCATCTTGTAGAGTTTGCGTATAACAATGGTTATCATAATTCCGCTAAGATGACCCCCTTTCAGGTACTCTATGGATGGAATTGTAGAACACTAATTACTTGGGATATCCTAGTGGATAGGCTCATGTTAGGGCCTGATTTATTGATGGACTTGGAACAAATGGTTACCAAGGTCTAGGTGAACCTTAAAGAGGACAAGACTGCCAAAAAAGTTACGTGGATCAGAAAATGAAAGATAAATACTTTCAAATAGGCGATCATGTTTACTTGAAAGTAAAAGCCAAATGAAGTTTGTTGAGCTTGGGTAGGTTTGGTATGTTAAGACCTATTTTTTGTGGACCTTTTGAAATACTGGCCAAGAAAGGGCTAGTGGCATATGACCTAGCATTGCCCACGCATGTAAGAGTCCATAATTGTTTCCATGCATCTTTGTTAAATAAATATGTTTATGATACTAAACATGTTGTTTATTGGTCCCTATTACAGGTGGAACCTGAAGGGGAGTTTTCCCGTGAGCCTATTTATATACTGGAGAAGAGAGAGGTGCAACTTCGGAAGTGCATCAAATTCTAGTTGAAACTAAAATGGAAGCACTTTGAGGCTAATGAGGCTAATTGGGATAATGAAGCCACAATGAGAAAGGCTTACCCCGCCTTGTTTCATGATGTCATTCTGAGTCCTTAGAACACTAGGGACGGTGTTGTTCTGAGAGGGGAGGGATGTAATATCCTGAATTTTGGACCTAACACTTGTAGGCATGAGCCTATTGATTATGATGTTGTATTGATATTATATTTTTATATATCAAGTCGAAGACCCCACACGGGGGATTCACTTATTGACCAATATCATATCACGTTAGTTCATATTGTGGGTTTTAAATTTATTAAAAATTGAACCAATATATTGCAGGTATTAGGGGGGATAAGGGGTTTAAGGTGGGGATGGGTAGGGTG
>LPNX010254939.1:13778-59561 GCA_001517045.1 Pseudotsuga menziesii | reverse complement strand
CCCATATACCAAAGCCAATTTCTACCCAATCTGCAAGTATTTTTTTTTTTTTAAAAATCCACGTCCGTCGCATAAGCGACGGTTCTATCTGTCTCTTTTGCAACGGTTAAGCTCCATTTCCGTCGCTTATGCTACGGTCCTACATGTCGCTTTTTCGACGGATAATCTCCATTTCCTTCGCTTATGCGACGGTCATACATGTCGCGTTTTCGACGGCTAATCTCTATTTCCGTCGCTTATGCGACGGTCCTACATGTCTCATTTCCGACGGTTCTACAAGATCTTCTACAAAAAAGCGACGGTTCGCCCTGTCGCCTTTCCGACGCTTCATTGTTATAGACGTCGTTTAAGCGACGGTTATGGATGTCGCTTATCCGACGCTTTAAATTTAACCGACGGTTACTTCGGTGTCGCTTAACCGACGGTTAGTTAGGTGTCGGATAAGCGATGACAAGTTTTCGACTCTTAAAAAAAATCATAGTGGCGTACATGCGACAGGGAAGTGTCGAAAATCCGACAATACGGCCGTCGGATTTTTGGGCAAAATGTAGTAGTGACTGTGACATGTTTTTCATAATAGATGAATTTTCTAATATAATCCAAGGCTGCACACATTTTTTTGATTATTGGAAACTATTTCTCTACCATTACAACATAGAGGATTGCCGCATTGCGGGTCTTGGAATTTTAGAAGCCTCATAGCAGAGTATGTAATATTTCATGTTATGGGATACCGGTGTCCTGGTAAGATCTTATGGTGATAATTAAAGTTTGTGTTAGAATCCTAATATCTTACTTTAAGCTTAAGCATCCCAGCACCGATGGTCGATAGTTGAAATAATCCGGTAGTCTGTAGAGTCCAATATGGAATTCTTTGAGGCTTGGACAGTTTTGAATCTTAATGGACCATCCTAGGAGTTATGGAGGGGTGGCTGCCCTGGAATCTATATGGGAAATGAACATGCGGCATGTATGGGGTTATGCCGTGAATTCCACCCAACAAAGGAAGATCCAAGAATCTAGTCTTTGGTCTGCTTCTTCAGTTTGGTGCTAATTTACATAAATGTTGTTGCAGGTCCACTCTTGGTCAAGATATTGGAACTTTCCTTGTTTCATGTGGAATTTTTTCCAATGGTTGGAAAGAGCTACGTCGTGCAAAAGAATCAGATAATTTTAGTCTGAATGAGTATGAAGGTGTTGCGTATGTTTCCTTCCCTTCATTTCATAAAATAGAAGGTTTCATCATCGAAGAGAGAAGATATGAATAAGACAATATAAAAACTAACAACCACGTCTTCTCTGCTTCCCTGAAGGGTAATGATGATCAACCAACCATTGTCCACCACAGAGCTCTTATGGTTTTTATCCATATTATGAAGAATACAGATTTTCAAGCAAAGGTAAACTAGTTTATCTTTCAGTACATAATGATCTTAGATTCATAAAAAGAGATTTACTTAGTCACTTATTTTAACATTGTGTTGATGCATTCCACTATCAAGCAGGTGCAATTTGTGGGTCATTCCTTAGGAGGGGAAGTTGAAACCTTAGCAAAACTATGGGTACTAGAAAAGAGGTTGAGGAAAATCTCTCCTTTTTGTATAACATTTGGATGTCCTTTAGTGGGGGATGTAGGAATCATTGAAGCAGTTGGTTGTGAAAACTGGACATCATCTTTTGTCACGTGGTTTCCAAATATAATATTGTTCCCCAGATGCTCCTTGTACCATTTGAGTATATTGTTGAGCCCTTGATCGCTACTTTCCTCATTGGAAGGCCATAATGGTTAATGGCATTGCAAATGTACCTGACTCTTTTACTCAAGATGCTTGTAGGACACTTCTTAACAATGTCTTGCAGTATACCCAAACAGTAGCAAACCACGGGATTGACTCTCTGAAGGAGTTAGTTGGTGTTATCAAGAGAAGCCCATACAAACCTTTCAGCACTTACATGTTTTGTTCAAGTGAGGGCGCAATATGTATTGATAATTCTGAGATAATTTTGAATATCCTTCATTTGACAATGAAAATCCATGAAAAAGGTTATGATAATTTTGTACATGACTATTTTTTAGAGCATATAGCATATAATTCTGTTTTGAATCATACCATAGAAAAGACCATAACTGGGAGGAGAATTGCAAAACCTGATTTAGAATCTTCTACCAAGATAGGAATATTATTGCACCTGGAAGACATTGGTGTTGGGTATCAGGTAATATTCAATTCCCTTTTTAAAATAAAATTTGGAAGAACAAAAAAAATAATGTCGAAAGTTATCCTCTCAACTTGTCGAGAAGTAAAAGTTCTGCAAGTTTCTTATTGTGTTAAGAGTTTGATATTAAAATATAATTTGACGTTGACTTTTATATACATTTTCTGAAAAAATGTTCTTGAGTTGGTGATATCCATTTTGTGCAGAATGATAATGCACCGATTTCCCTACAAATAGCAAGTGATATTGAAAGCAAGCACAACGCAAATGTTGTTTAGCTAGGGTAGAGCTTGAGTGATATAAAGAGCGTTGTGAGAAAGAAGATTGCATCACATATTATGATTCCTTCAAGAAACGTGACAAGAAGGATATCATGGCTAATTTGCGTAGGGTAAAGCTCACCTCCTTATGCAATAATATTATTGAAATGTGTGAAAAGCATGATTTTCCAAGTGAATTCCAAACCCATAATAAGTGGATAGATGCTGAAAATAGCTATAGAAGACTTGTAGAAGTGTTGGATATTGCACATTATTATTTGATTAACCCCAAGGGAAGTTGGAAGACCTAGTCGTCATAAAAAATTTAATGGGTGGAATGTACTTGCGTCATTATAAATAATAGTTTTTAAAATTTTAGGAAAATATAATTAATAAAACCATTTAGTTCTTATATTAATAAAAAAATGGCAAATGATGGTGAGTGTGGAGAGAGGCGGGAGGCATCACGGTGAACTGAAGCTACAAGGTTTGACAATTTGTTAGCACTCAGAATGTACCCAGGTTGCAAAGGTAAATCCCAAAGGTAACAACAAAAACCACTTTTAGAAAGAAACTGGCTTTTCTTTCCAGAGAGGGATCTCTCAAATATAGATTTAACAAGACCAGATATAAATCAACACTCAAAAATTGTATGGATGGTTGAAACAATACACATAACCATTGGGAAATGGAGTCACATATACATAAAAATATCACAAAAATCATATGTGCAAGGTTTTATCAAAGGCAAGGTAACCATTCAATCATAGTCATTCATTTAGTTCATGTGGAACAGAAGAAATAATGAACAGTCCATTAATACAGAGCACCGTGAGATGAGTTTTATATCAACTTTAGCAGAAATATTTGTAAAATATCTGAAACGATGATCAGAGCATAACTAGTATGAATTCTAACCATTCAACACTATGTTTCAGATATGAAGAAAACGAAATGGAGTGTAACACTGGAAAAAACAATCAGAAAGAAGGAGCAACATAGACTGTAATATGAATAGCGCAGTAATCTCGAATAACCTCCTCGCATTCAGATTTGTTATTCAAAAATATATGTCTTCAAAAAACATTCAACAACAAGATGGGTTCCAACCCCCATCACATAAAATAAATGCAATTATATACATAAAATGATTCATCTTCCAAGAAGATTTATAACTGAATAACCTGCTTAATCAAAGTCTTGTAACTATATTCCTAACTCTTAGGAATAAACTACTAGCTTCGATCCTAACAGATCATTAAATTAAAATCAACTCAGTAACAAGGCCCGTCTAAGCAGCTCCTCAGTGCGCAACACCTGTCTTCATGAATGAAGGATATATTTTGTTTTTCCGAATCTTTCTATGGCTGTCCATTGCTCCGCGCTTGGAATATCATACTCAATCATCTCCCGAATGGACACCTCCAGCGCCATGTAGGCTTCATAAGACACTTTAGGAAACCCTCCCCTGATGATCAAGAATTTCTGTATTATCTCAAAATCTTCTGTCAGCTTATCCACGATGACTTTCCCTATCAGCCCCTTTTCCAAATCGTCAAATTTAGAATGGTCCATACAACTTTGTACCAATAGACTGTGATAATGCTCTTGAAAAAATATTCGTCCCTCCTCGTCCCAAAAGGAAGGAAGGCCATCTTCAAATAGTTCTTTGAAAGCCTGTTTGAAGTCATTAACCTGTGAGACCATTTCATCAGCTTTGTCTTGTACTGTTTTCATTAGATGATGTTTATGAATAAACCTTTTGGCCCACAGTACCATTGATACTCTGTCATTTACTCCTATATCATGCAATTTTTGGTAAGTCAATGAATTTAAGAAATTTAGTGCATTCTGAGCTGTGCCAAGGGGTTTCCTCTCCATAGTTTCATTTACCAACTTCAGTCTTTGATTAGCCAAATTGATCAATATACTTTGATCATCTATGAAGTTCAGATAATGCCTGAATTTGGTAATTTCTACAAATAATGTATCCCAAATTATGTGCTTTGCTCCCTGGAGAGGACCTTTTTCTAGGTTTCTTTCTTTCAATTCATTAAATTTCTTTTGTAGCTGACTTTTATCTTGCAATATCCTATTCTTATTTTCAGTCACTTTGGCTAGCTCGGATTTGAATTTTTCATTTTCCACCTTTAATTCTCTTATTTCTTCATTTCAGGCTGACCTGGGACATGGGCACTAGTAAGTCATTTGCAGAAAAATCATTTAAGGGGTTTTCAATATTCACAATAGTTAAGTCCTTATCAGTGGGAGTTTGGCTCATCAGTTCCTCCATGATTTCTTTTTCTTCATTTTGATCCTTTTTCAGCTGCGAGATTTGTGCTAGTAACTCGTTCCGTTCTGCCTCCCACTTATCTTTTTCTTCTTGTAATTTGACAGCCTTTCCTTTATATTCCATCATATCCTGATGAACCTTGTCCTTTTCCTCCTGTAATGCTAATAATTCTGATGACTGGACATGTTCTGTACTTGGGATTTTCAATCTCTTTTTCAGTACCTGGAGGGCATTGTCCTTTTCTTCTAGAAGTCTTTTGATTGCCTGGGTGTTACCTTTTTCATTTCCTGAACTTATGATGTCTGCTTGTAGATTTTTTATTTGAATGGAATTGGCCTTATTTTCAACTTTCTCATGTTTTAACTAAATTTCCAATTTGTCTACCAAAACTTGTAATTTATTAACTCTCACCATAGCATGTAATAAATCTGAATAAATAATGTCTCACGTTTGTTTATGTAGCTGTATTTTATTTGGTACACTAATCTTGTCTAATCTCACTTCCATTTCTGACATCTTCTTATCACTTACCATGGCCAATTTAAAAGTATTTCTTTCCACGTCCCTGGTAGAAATCAAGGAATTTTTTGGATTATTTAAATTCCTCACCTGTGGGAGTAGATTCCTTGTCTTTTCTAGGGACTGCTTTTTCTTCTCCACATAACTGGTCATGAGGTTTTCTTTAGACTTGAAAACTAGGCTTGATTTTGAATTATCTACACCTTTAAAAGAAAACTGACTCACCTGTACAGATTTTGTAGGGACCAAAACAACTCTTTTTAAATCATCTGAAATAACTTCACTTAAAGCTTTATCATCTTGAAACAACTTGGCCTTTTTATGTGAACCATCCTCATCTATTTCCATACTTTCTACTTCAGAAAGACTCATTTTAACCAAAATATTAGAATCATCTATCACTTGAGATACTGCAACCGGTCTATTGCTTGTATTTTCATTAGATCCTGGAATTTCCATAAAATGAAACAAATTGGCTGTCTCGTTCAGACCTTCAACAACTTGGTGGTCAAATGGCTTGTTTTTATTTGCCTACTTTCTCAAGGAAATGATATGATGGGGATCATAATTTACCCCTTGCTCCTTTTGAAATTCCATGCTTTCCAACAATTTTTCTATAAACACTAGAGCACCTTTATTTTTTTAAATAAAAGAACCAACTTTGAGAGGGAACTTGATATTGGAAGATTTCTTAAAAGCTCCAAAGTGTTCTTCTTCTGCATGCACTCTCTGTCTCATATACTCTAATGCAAAAATCCTGGGAGTAAGAAAAGAAGGTAGCCTATAAGGCTCCCCAGTAAACCCATATATTCTCAAAATAGTGAAATCCTTATACAAAAACCAATATCCGACCCTATCCTCAGGTGAGGATTGCATCATGCTTTTCATCTCTTCTAATACCCAGAGTAACACTTCATCAAACAATATCTTGTATATTTCTGACATGATAGAATTTGCAAATTCAAACATGTTGATTTGCTTGGGCAAATATGAAGAGAAAATGGTACTTAAAAACTGCAATTCGGTGACATTCAAACATAGTAACATGTTCAGCAAATAAGTTTGAAACTTAAAAAACCTGACCTTTTGAAACTCACTCAATTGGAGATGTATAGCTTCTTCTATATACTCGTCTAAACTGAAGACATGGACTAACTGAGACTCAGAACCAATCAAACTCCTTTTTAACTAGAAGCCTAAGATGACTTCATTGACATGATAGTCATCATCTAGACCCAAGACTTGACAGACTAAGGACACAACTAATTGAATTTCATCTCTGAAAATGTGAACATGATACGGTAGAAAAATACCATCTAATGACTGACCCTCCTTCAAGATGCTAGACAAGAATTTGCAACGAACCTCAGTTTCACAATTTTTGTACACTTCAGTTAAAATGGACTCGTTTACAGGCTCATGACTATCAGGGTGGGTGTCGGGAAAACTCAGGTTTTCACGGATGACCTTGGCATCAATTTTACACAGTATCCTAGACGTAGACTGACTTATAATAACTCTCTGAGAAGAAGAATAGTTAACTACGCACCACTCTGCAAACTCAAGAAAATGCAAGGTCTGCTCAACAGCAAAACGATATAAAAACGATTTACAAGCATTTAGGATATCATTACCCTGCGAATTGTATTGCCATAATCTCTCTTTGCTAACTGATACACTTTCATAGACAGGAAAGGGTCACATACTCCTTTGTTCCTGTCAACCAGGTATTCTTCTCTATCATCCAAAATACGGCTAAACCCTTGCAAATATTTTCCTTTGTCCATAATTCAGACAACAACGGTAATTCGGTGGATGAATTTCGAGCATTCGGGACTTACCTGTTACTGTGAACGCATGTATTCGAGATTGACTGTTAGAGGGTGGTGAGCACACAGGTCCTTTCATTCGTTCGGCACGAATAAAAAATAGTTCTTCAACAAGTCAACTTTACTTATATAGGACCCCACTCCGGAGGCCACCTTTAGCGGTTTCCACCAAACTGCTTTTTCCCGTAGAATGCACCACAATCTACCGCGTGTACCATGGTTTCCATTCCGCTACCACCTTTTGTCTCCAACTACCGTGCAACTCCCCGCTTCGAATCCGTCAACGACCGTTGATGTATTTTACCTTTATTTTCTAGCCGTCGGATGAGGCTACACGTATCCTATTCCGTCGAGCTTCTCCATTTTATCAAACGTGCAGGTATACGAGGCGGAGTTCGCAATGGCCGTAGATTTCATCAAACCGGATCTATGACCGTTGATCTTCATATCTCATCGAACACCCGTATGTCCTTAACTTTCTCGCATCTTCATAAGGCAGGCACATTATAAGCCGTCGATCTCCATTTCCTCGCTTTACATCGTTGGATTATGTGGTAATTCGTTGCTTACATGCCCCTTATCACACTTTCATACCATAATATTTAACCAAATTTTTTCAAGCAACCATTATTTCCTCCTTACCATGGTCTATTTGACCCTCTGCTAGGTAGAGGTGTTAACAACTGGCTCCATCTGGGGATGATATCCTCCCTATGAGGTATCAAAGAACTCGTAGACCAGGTGCCTGTCTTTAATCTTTCACAGTAACTTCTAGAAAACTTGTCCTTTGTTTTTTCGTAGATATATTATATATATATATTTTAGAAAGGAATAGCATGCCTCCTGAATCTTAGGGCCTTCACCACGGGCTTCAAACACATTCAGCTTACCATCCTTGTTGACTTGTAAAGAAAAATAAATATTTACAGGCTATAATACAATTTTTACCCTCCTCCTTAGGACATGTAATGCTTCAGATATCTTCCATTAACAGGGTTACTATCCAGAGGAACCCCGTTCGGGTATTCTAACGGAAATGTTTTTTGTCCTTTGTATCTAGCAACAACATAAGGACCTACCCACATATGATCAAATTTTCCATGTTTGTCTTCTTTAGGAGCATCCCACTTCAAGACCAAATCATCAATCTGAAACTGTTCTTCTTTGATTCTTCTGTCAAAAGTATTTTTCATTTTTTCTTGATGTAACTGCACCTTGTCATAAGCCTTATTTCTTCATTCTTCTAGCTCAATAATCTAATTTATCCTTCTTTTGCATGTGATTTGGTTCTTCTTGATGGTCTTATAAATATCTCATAATTGGAACACCTAACAAATCTGGAAAAACAACTTCAGTTCCATACACCAGTTGGAACGGAGACATGCCAATTGCCCTTTTGGTACTAATCCTGTCAGCCCATAGAGCATATTTGAGCTTGGTGTGCCATGACTTTTTATTATCTTCCAACAGCTTCTTGATGATCCTTACTAAGCTTTTATTTGAAGATTCAGCTAACCCATTTCCTTGCGGATAATAGGCAGTTGAATGATTGAGACTTATATGATATTTGTGATAGAAATCAATCATTTTCTTGGATTTAAAAGCAGCTGCATTATCTGTTACTATTCTTTTGGGGCAACCGAATCGAGCCAATATGTTTTCTTCAAGAAAATCCATGATTACAGTTTCAGTGGTTCTTCTGGTGGGGATCGCTTCAATCCATTTTGTAAAATAATCTGTAGCTGTCAGAATCCATTTGTGTTGTCCTGATGAATTGGGGTTTATTTCGCCAATAAAATCCAAACCCCACTATTGGAAAGGAGCTTCTATCGTTATTGGATTTAAAGGAAGAGGAAGTAATTTTCTCTTACCATAAAAAATTTGGCATTGATGACACCTGCTGGTTTCTTTATACACATCTGAAAATAATGTAGGCCAATAATAACCAGCTCTTAGAATTTTATTTGCATTCACCTTCCAAGAATGAGGTCCTCCACAATCTCCCTTATGAAATTCTTTGACTGTATGTTGAGCTTCATTTTCTAAAAGACAGTTTAGTAACACACCTCCGAGATCTTTCCAATAAAGATATTGATTTATAATACAAAATTTGGCAACTTTCAATTTTATGGATCTTGCCCTTGACTTACTCAATCCTTCTGGTGCTTGTAAATTTCGAAGGACGTAAACAATATCAGAATACCATGGAGAAGCCACAAAATCAACCATTACTTCCACCTCTGTATCTAACTGATTAAGCTAGTGAGATAGGAAATTAATTTGTAAAGCATCACAATTTGAATTTGCCATCATCTTTGCTAATCCTTGTCCCTTAACCAGCTTAGTAGGCTTTATTTCTATGTCGTACTCCAACAATGTAGCTATCCATTTTTCCCTTCTGCCTTCTGGATCTAGTTGTGTCAAAATTCCTTTCACTGTAGAAGTTGGAACATGTCCAATTATATGTGAATGTAAAATATATACTCTAAAATCTTTCAATGCTTTGACTAAAGCATATGCCTATTTCTCCATGATGTCATATTTCAATTCTCCATCCCTCAACATTTTGCTTAAAAATGCTATGGGTTGTTCCAAATTCTCATCATTCTTCTGCAATAAGACTGCTGCTATAGTATATTCTGAAGCATATGGAAATACTGAGAAATCTTTGGTAAAATATGGACTCACCAATACAGGAGCATCTAATATTGCTTTTTTGATTTCCCCAAAAAACTTTCTAGATTCCGCGTTTCATTTTATCTCATGACCCTTCTTCAACATATTTGTGATATTTATTAAGATTTCAGCAAAGCTTGGCACAAACCTTCTTAAAAAATTCACCTGCCCCAAAAATGATTGTATCTCCTTTTTACTCCTGGGTTCACCTACTTTCAAAATTGCATTCACCCTTCCAGGATCAATTTTTATTCCATCTTTAGAAATTATATGGCCCAACAACTTTCCTTCTTCCAATGCAAAATTGGACTTCTTTGGATTCAATGATATACCAAACTTCCTACACTTCATGAAAACTTTCTCTATATGATGTAGATGCTCTTTGTCAAATTTTGAATAAACTGTGATGTCATCCATGTAGATTACCACAAAATTCCCAATTTCTCCTGCAAAAGCAATGTCCATAGCTCGCTGGAAAGTAGCTCCTGCATTCATTAGACCAAAAGGCATCTTTGCATACATAAAAGTGCCCCAAGGTGTAGTAAATGCAGTTTTTTCTTTATCTTCAGGTAATACTTTGATCTGATTATAGCTAGAAAAACCATCCAACATTGAAATTCTCTCAACTCCAACTACTTTCTGCAATATATGATCCATCTTTGGCAGAGGATAATTATCCTTCATAGAGACTTTATTTAAATTCCGGAAATCTATACATAATCTTATTTCTCCATTTTTCTTTCTAACAGGAACCAGGTTTGCAACCCACTTTGAAAATCTTAGAGTTACAATGATCTTGGCATCAAACAACTTCTTAATTTCCTTCTCAATAATGGGAAGCAACTTAGGGTTTATCCTTCTGAGTTTCTGTTTGAAAGGTTTCTCCCCAGGCTTTATAGGAATAGTATGCTGTATGATAGACGTATCATACTCCTTAAGGTCTTCATAACTCCAAGCAAATACATCTGTATATTTTTTCATTAATTTCACATATTCTTCCTTTTCTTTTTCAGGAAAACTCTTGGATAATTTTATAATCTTAGGATTCTCTTCAGTACCATTATTCCAATCTTCAACGACATTCTCAACAAGCTTTACTTTAGGATTCTTAACAGCATCATTCTAATCAAAAAGTTTTTCCAAAGGGATCAAACCTCTTGGTATGAAATTATTTTTTAATTGAATAATATCCTTACCTCCTAGGGTTCCCTTCAACTTCTCAGCGCCCTCCTTTTCCTTCTCAGGTTCCTCATCATCGTGAAAGGCCTCATCCTCATTATTTTCGGTGTCAATATGAGTATTTACAAATTCTCCTGATAGTTCTAAAAATATTCTGATCTGCATGTCGTCTTCGAAGACTTGCAAATATTTAGAATTATCGGGAATAGATAGTCTATTCACAATTTCCACCTGGTATTCCCTCTGACCAGCAACAGGGTTTTTAAATTTTCCAACAGCCACCGCTAAAGAATCTGCCACAATATTTTCATGTCTGGAAACTACTTGAATCGTGTGCTCTGTAAAAAAGTTACCAATCATATCCCATACTTCACTTCTATAAGCCCTCATTCAAGGATGCCTGGTTTGATAACTATCATTCACTTGGTTTATCACCAATTCTACATCTCCTAAAACTTTTATCCTTTTCTCTCCCAAATCTTTCAAGGCATGCAACCCCAGTAATAAAGCTTCATATTCTGCTATGTTATTAGTGCATTCAAATGTTAATTTATATGATAAAGCTTTGAAATCCCGAATGGGAGAGATTATATACACACCAGCCCCAACACCTATTTTTGCAGTAGATCCATCAAAGTACATAGTCCACAAACCTTCCCTTTTTTGTTTTGCTTCCAAAGCATCTTGTTCCATCATCTCTTCTTTCTTATTTTCTTCAGACTTCTCCTGCAATGTGGCTTCTAAATTACATGGGATAGTATCATTAAAGAGAATAGAAGACCCCAAATCAATATCGACAGCATATATATGATGAACTTCAGGTTTATCTTGACTGCTTACTACATAAGGAGTTCTCTTTTCACTATACAACCTTCTGCTCCCATCTTGAACAGGAATCGTAGCATATGACATATCCATTTGTAAACTTCCTTTCAGCTTTGAAGTCCAAGATCTTGACAACAATACCCCAAACTTTGGTGGAATATCTGCTACTACCACATCCATGACTATAGTTTTAGACGGTAATTTGTTCAGAGTCACTACCATATCTTTGATCAAACCAAGGAATTCTACTCTTCTAGAGTCAAAAGAATACAAATCCTTATAGGGTCTTGTCACTTCCAGTCCCAAACTTTCAACTACTCCCTCCGGCATTAAATTATGTGATGCTCCTGAGTCTAACATAGCATTGTGGACTACCATATCATGCACATTCAAACTCAAATAGAAAGGAGGGACTTCTTCATTTTCCAAATTTTCAACCTTTGACCCAAATGAAATAGTAGGATTATCATCATTCAACTCTAAAATATCAGATTGCCATTCTCCTTGACCTTTGACCATTTTGGTTATAGTGTCTCTATATTCATTGTTTCTCAACAACTCGTTAAATGGAACAGAAATTTTTAACTTTGAAAGCTCATTTTGCAAATTAAATCTAGAACCAACTCTCTCTACATAAATTGGGGCCACTTGCTTCATTCTTTTGTCTCTTTGTATCTCATTTTCAATTTCTTTATTTACAAAAGACTCTTTTTGCACTTCTTTTCCCTTTTCTACATTTAGGGAAATCATGGAAGGTTGATTTGGATTTGCCTTCCCCTTATTTATGAAAACTTCCCTGTTTCTCAACCTGATTTTCCTCTGCAAATCATCCATGGCATGTAAATAACCCCTTTGATACTTCTCTGTCTCCCTTTCAAATTCCTCATTTCCACCTTCTTGTTCAAACATCTTATGTTCTTCTTCAATAAGATATATTTCTGAATCCAGCTCTCCAAAAAGATGAATTTCATTTTCAGTAGGGTCCTCTTCATCAGCAATAGAATTCTCAGGGAACGGTGGTCGAATTTGCTGTTCTTCTTGATTTCTTGGGTTTCTTATGTCTCTCTGCCTATTTTGCGGAAGAACAAGAGGATTTGGTCTTCTAAAATTAGGGTTTCTGATTTGAGGATCAGCTTGTTCTCTGTTGAACCCCCTATTATCAATAGTTAATCTGTCCATCAACTTTTCCATCGTCTTCAACATCATTTCAAATTTGACATCATTAGTAGAAGAAGAAGCAGAAGGAAAATTCTCTTCCTTTTTCCTCCTATCATTATCCCTATGTTTCATTTTTCCACTTGCCATCATATTTGCTTCCACTTCTAAAGCATCAGTAAACATTGCAGTAAGAGTCGCTGATTTTCTCTCCCTCAATGAAAATGAAAAATAATTATCAAAGGCTCTAGCATAATGTAGTTTAGCAGCGGCTGTAGAAGGTTTTATGTCTTCCGGAATAGAATTATAAACCCTCATGAACCTGCTTGAGAATTCATGAACAGATTCGAAACCTCCTTTTTTGAGACTGTTATACTGAGACAAGAGCTGTAAAGGATTATGTTTATCATCCCATCTATCTAGAAATGCATTCTGAAAAGCCTGAAAATTCATTATGGACCCATCGGGAAAATATTTTAACCATTTCTTTGCCTCACCTGACAAACTTTGGGCAAATAACCGCATTTTAACATCTTCATAATCAACTTCTTCCAAGTCAAAGAAATATTCAAACTTAGCCACATGTTGCTTTGTAGTTATGTCACCTTCTCCATCAAATAAAGAAATTCTTTGGGAATAATTCTGAGGAAGGTCATGTAATAAAGCAGGAAAACACAAAGGAGTAAATCTGGCTGCCATTGGTCTAGGTGGGTTCAAGGGAACTGAAGACTTTTGAGTATTTTGAACAGCAAATGTTTCAACTTTTGTAGTCTGTTGTAAATCTCTCCAGAGGGAATCCAGCAAATAAGACTCTAATCTACGAGAATTAAACTCAGTATTCTTAAGATCAGATTCAGATTTAGTTTTCAACAAACTCCTTCCAACATTAACTTTCCATTCTGGATCAATAGGAGAATCTTGAGAAGATGATGCACCAAACAAAGGAAAACCTAACTTTTCTTTATCTTTTCTCTTAAATAACTTTTCCGGATCTTCCAAACTTTTTAAGACTTCAGTATGAGAATTACCTCACGTGTGTCTTCTCGAAGCCAGAATGACTCCTTAAGTTTTGAAAAAGTTTTACAATGGAATCGCCAGGGAAAATATACAATCTTTTCTACTGATAAAAATTTATGTTTGCCTACAGAAATCTTTCTTCGAACTCTGTCATTCTCCCAGGGCATATATGCACTTCCGTTCCCCGGCAACGGCGCCAATTTGTTAGCACTCAGAATGTACCCAGGTTGCAAAGGTAAATCCCAAAGGTAACAACAAAAACCACTTTTAGAAAGAAACTGGCTTTTCTTTCCAGAGAGGGATCTCTCAAATACAGATTTAACAAGACCAGATATAAATCAACACTCAAAAATTGTATGGATGGTTGAAACAATACACATAACCATTGGGCAATGGAGTCACATATACATAAAAATATCACAAAATCATATGTGCAAGGTTTTATCAAAGGCAAGGTAACCATTCAATCACAATCATTCATTTAGTTCATGTGGAACAGAAGATGATAATGAACAATCCATTAATACAGAGCATCATGAGATGAGTTCTATATTAACTTTAGCAGAAATATTTGTAAAATATCTGAAACAATGATCAAAGCATGACCATTATGAATTCTAACCATTCAACACTATGTTTCAGATATGAAGAAAATGAAATGGAGTGTAACACTGGAAAAAACAATCACAAAGAAGAAGCAACACAGACTGTAATATGAATAGCGCAGGAATCTCTGATAACCTCCTCGCATTTAGATTTGTTATTCAAAAATATATGTCTTCAAAAAACATTCAACAACAAGATGGGTTCCAACCCCCATCACATAAAATAAATGCAATTATATACATAAAATGATTCATCTTCCAAGAATATTTATAACTGAATAACCTGCTTAATCAAAGTCTTGTAACTATATTCCTAACTCTTAGGAATAAACTACAAGCTTCGATCCTAACAGGTCATTAAATTAAAATCAACTCGATAACAAGGCCCATCCAAGCAGCTCCTCAGCGTGCAACACCTGTCTTCATGAATGAAGGATATATTTTGTTTTTCCGAATCTTTCTATGGCTCTCCATTGCTTCGCGCTTGGAATATCATACTCAATCATCTCCCGAATGGACACCTCCAGCTCCATGTAGGCTTCATAAGACACTTTAGGCAACCCTCCCCTGATGATCAGGAATTTCTGTAATATCTCAAAATCTTCTGTCAGCTTATCCACGATGACTTTTCCTGTCAGCCCCTTTTCCAAATCGTCAAATTTAGAATGGTCCATACGACTTTGTACCAACAGACTATGATAATGCTCTTGAGAAACATCCGTCCCTCCTCGTCCCAAAAGGAAGGAAGGCCGTCTTCAAATAGTTCTTTGAAATCCTGTTTGAAGTCATTAACCTGTGAGACCATTTCATTAGCTTTGTCCTAAATTGTTTTCATTATTGTTTTCATTAGATGATGTTTATGAATAAACCTTTTGGCCCACAGTATCATTGATACTCTGTCATTTACTCCTATATCATGTAATTTTTGGTAAGTCAATGAATTTAAGAAATTTAGCGCATTCTGAGTTGTGCCAAGGGGTTTCCTCTCCATAGTTTCATTTACCAACTTCAGTCTTTGATTAGCCAAATTGATCAATATACTTTGATCATCTATGAAGTTCAGATAATGCCTGAATTTGGTAATTTTTACAGATAATGTATCCCAAATTATGTGCTTTGTTCCCTAGAGAGGACCTTTTCCTATGTTTCTTCTTTCAATTCATTAAATTTCTTTCGTAGCTGACTTTTATCTTGCAATATCCTATTCTTATTTTCAGTCACTTTGGCTAGATCGGATTTGACTTTTTCATTTTCCACCTTTAATTATCTTATTTCTTCATCTTTCAGGATGACCTGGGACATGGGCACTAGTAAGTCATCTACACAAAAATCATTTAAGGGTTTTTCAATATTCACAATAGTTAAGTACTCATCAGTGGGAGTTTGGCTCATCAGTTCCTCCATGATTTCTTTTTCTTCTTTTTGATCCTTTTTCAGCTGCGAGATTTGTGCTAGTAACTCGTTATGTTCTGCCTGCCACTTATCTTTTTCTTCTTGTAATTTGAAAGCCTTTCCTTTGAATTCCATTATATCCTGATGAACCTTATCATTTTCCTCCTGTAATGCTAATAATCCTGATGACTGGACATATTCTGTACTTGGGATTTTCAATCTCTTTTTCAGTACCTGGAGGACATTGTCCTTTTCTTCTAGAAGTCTTTTGATTGCCTGGGTGTTACATTTTTCATTTCCTAAACTTATGATGTCTGCTTGTAGCTTTTTTATTTGAATGGAATTTGCCTTATTTTCAACTTTCTCATGTTTTAATTGAATTTCCAATTTGTCTACCAAAACTTGTAATTTATTAACTCTCACCATAGCATGTAATAAATCTGAATAAATAATGTCTCCCATTTGTTTATGTAGCTGTATTTTATCTGGTACACTAATATTGTCTAATCTCACTTCCATTTCTGACATCTTCTTATCACTTACCATGGCCAATTTAAAAGTATTTCTTTCCACGTCCCTGGTAGAAATCAAGGAAGTTTTTGGATTATTTAAACTCCTCACCTGCGGGAGTAGATTCCTTGTCTCTTCTATGGACTGCTTTTGCTTCTCCACATTACTGGTCATGAACTCTTCTTTAGACTTGAAAACTGGGCTTGATTCTGAATTATCTACACCTTTAAAAGAAAACTGACTCACCTGTACAGATTTTGTAGGGACCAAAACAACTCTTTTTAAATCATCTGAAATAACTTCACTTAAAGCTTTATCATCTTGAAACAACTTGTCCTTTTTATGTGAACCATCCTCATCTATTTCCATACTTTCTACTTCAGAAAGAATCCTTTTAACCAAAATATTAGAATCATCTGTCACTTGAGATACTGCAACCGGTCTATTGCTTGTATTTTCATTAGATCCTGGAATTTCCATAAAATGAAACAAATTGGCTGTCTCATTCAGACCTTCAACAACTTGGTGGTCAAATGGCTTGTTTTTATTTGCCTGCTTTCTCAGTGAAATTATATGGTGGGGATCATAATTTACCCCTTGCTCCTTTTGAAATTCGATGCTTTTCAACAATTTTTCTATAAACACTAGATCACCTTTATTTTTGAAAATAAAAGAACCAACTTTGAGAGGGAACTTGATATTGGAAGATTTCTTAAAAGCTCCAAAGTGTTCTTCTTCTGCATGCACTCTCTGTCTCATATACTCTAATGCAAAAATCCTGGGAGTAAGAAAAGCAGGTAGCCTATAAGGCTCTCCAGTAAACCCATATATTCTCAAAATAGTGAAATCCTTATACAAAAACCAATCTCCGACCCTATCCTCAGGTGAGGATTGCATCATGCTTTTCATCTCTTCTAATACCTAGGGTAACACTTCATCAAACAACATCTTGTATATTTCTGACATGATAGAATTTGCAAATTCAAACATGTTGATTTGCTTGGGCAAATCTGAAGAGAAGATGGTACTTAAAAATTGCAATTCAGTGACATTCGAACATAGTAACATGTTCAGCAAATAAGTTTGAAACTTAAAAAACCTGACCTTTGGAAACTCACTCAATTGGAGATGTATAGATTATTCTATATACTCGTCTAAACTGAATACATGGACTGACTGAGACTCAGAACCGATCAAACTCATTTCTAACAAGAAGCCTAAGATGACTTCATTGAGATGACAGTCATCATCCAGACCCAAGACTTGACAGACTAAGGACACAACTAATTGAACTTCATCTTTGAAAATGTGAACATGATATGGCAGAAAAATACCATCTAATGACTGACCCTCGTTCAAGATGCTGGACAAGAATTTGCAGCGAACATCAGTTTCACAATTTTGTACACTTCAGTTAAAATGGACTCATTTATAGGCTCACGAATATCAGGGTAGTTGTTGGGCAAATTCAAGTTTTCATGGATGACCTTGGCATCAATTTTACACAGTATCCTAGACGTAGACTGACTTACAATAACTCTCTAGGAAGAAGAATAGTTAACTGCGCACCACTCTGCAAACTCGAGAAAATGCAGGGTCCGCTCAACAGCAAAATGATATAAAAACGATTTACAATCATTTAGGATATCATTACCCTGCGAATTGTATTGCCATAATATCTCTTTGCTAACTAATACACTTCCCACAGATAGGAAAGGGTCACATACTCCTCTGTTCCTGTCAACCAGGTATTCTTCTCTACATTCCAAAATACGGCTAAACCCTTGCAAATCTTTTCCTTTATCCATAATTCAGATAACAACGGTAATTCGGTGGATGAATTTTGGGCGTTCGGGAATTACTTGTTACTGTGACCACATGTATTCGAGATTGACTGTTAGAGGGTGGCGAGTACGTAGGTCCTTTTCATTCGTCCAGCGGAAATAAAAAATAGTTCTTCAACAAGTCAACTTTACTTATATAGGACCCCACTCCGGAGGCCCCCTTTAGCAGTTTCCGCCAAACTACTTTTGCCCGCAGAATGCACCACAATCTTCCGCGTGTACCGTGTTTTCCATTCCACTACCACCTTTTGTCTCCAACTGCTGAGCAACTCCCCGCTCCAGATCCGTCAACGACCGTTGATGTATTTTACCTTTATTTTCTAGCCGTCGGATGAGGCTACACGTATCCTATTCTGCCGAGCTTCTCTGTTTTATCAAACGTGCAGGTATACGAGGTGGAGTTCGCAATGGCTGTAGATTTCATCAAGCCAGATCTGTGACCGTTGATCTTCATATCTCATCGAACACCCGTATGTCCTTAACTTTCTTGCATCTTCATAAGGCGGAGACATTATAAGCCGTCGATCTCCATTTCCTCGCTTTACACCATTGGATTATGTGGTAATTCGTTGCTTACATGCCCCTTATCACACTTTCATACCATAATATTTAACTAAATTTTTTCAAGCAACCATTATTTCCTCCTTACCATGGTCTCTTTGACCCTCTACTAGGTAGAGGTGTTAACAACTGGCTCCATCTGGGGATGATATCCTCCCTATGAGGTATCCGATATCCATCCGGGGAAGGGTGGAGAAGGAATGAGTGGGACCAATAAAGAAGCTAGTCCGAAAGGAGAAACCAGAAAGTTAGGTCAATGTGTCCCAAAATTGAAGACAGTTCTGAAGCCACAAATTAACTCATAAAGGGTAAGGGAAGACATTCAATACATGAAAGAGCATGCACTCATAAATAAATTTTTAGGGATCTGGCCCACAAAGAAGACTCTAGTGTGGTGGATAAACACTATGTGAAAACCTAAAGGGAATTATGATCTGCAATTGGGGGATAAAGGGAATTATGGAATTGAATTAACGTGGGATGATGAAGACTGGTTTCAAGCGATAAACTATGAGAAGATACCCTTTAGATGTAGAATATTCCATGATCATGGGCATCTGTTCAGAGACTGTTCGCAGAATAAAAAACCTGTAGGAAAGAAAGATCAAGAAAATCAAGACGCTGAAGGATTTACCAAAGTCCCCAATAATAAAACGTCAGCCAAGAAAACAACGCGACTTGATATCCACAAAAATGTTCAAACTCAAAATAGGTTTGAAGCTCTCCAAGAAGTAAATATGAGTAATAACCAGCAAAATGAATAGACAAAAGAACAACAAGATCTACTGACAGAACCTAGCATGAAGATCCCAACTCAAGAAGAGACTCGGGAGACAAACAAGAATGATAATATGGTAGCTGAAGCTGATGGAGAGGAAATGTAGATAGAAGATATTGATTTGGAAGGACTCAGAGCGACATGCTCTGAAAAGGTACTAGAAAAAATCCCTCCACAACAAGTCTCTCTACTGGAAAAGGAGATAATCAAGGAAAAAAATATGGAGTTTCTTGGAATAATGTATGAATCTATCAAGGACCCATATGGTAAAAAGAAAGGAAAAAAAGAAAAAAGAGGAAGGCATAGAAATGTGCAAAGAATCCAAATCGTTGGGGATAAACATGTAGCATCAGGGAAATATCCCACCATAGACATGGCCCTCTCTCCTGAAACCAAATAGTTTCCATTGCGGATTACGTCTTGGAATATAAGAGGTTGTAAGCGTATCTTGAAGATTCGTCTTCCAAGAAGAAGGATTGAAATGGAAAAAACGGACATCATCTTTTTACAAGAAATAAAATCCTCAGAAGCTGAGCTTAAATTTATAGGGGGAATGTCTGGTGGGGGAGCGAATTTATTGTTGTACATGTGAAAGGAGTGGCAGGGGGAATAGGGATTCTATGGAACACAAGAGAGGTGGTCCTATCTAACTTCACCGCAATGCAATTGTCCCTTTCCACAGCATTCCAGATCTTAGGCACAAGTACCCGGGGGTTCATTAACAATGTCTACGGGCCTCCTCGGGCCGAGAAGAAACTGAAATTTATGGAATCGCTAGGGATGCTCAAGTTGGTGTCAGGAGGAAAACCCTAGATCCTTGGCGGGGACTTCAACTTGGTCAAGAATCTTGAAGAGGAAAGGGGTGGGATACAAAAATTAAATCCCATTAGTGAATGTTTTAATGAATTTATTGCAAACCTAGAACTGGTTGATGTCGGAACGACCAATGGTACCTTTACATAGAACAAAAAAAGAACAAGAGATAGAGGAATAGCTTATTGGATTGATCTCTTTTTGGTCTCTGAATCCATTATGATGGCAAGGGGAGAATTGAGTGTTGTAGTACTTCGATCAGCCGGCTCAGATCATTGTCCTATTAGTTCGGAATGGGAATGCATTAGGGTGAATATTCGAAGACCCTTCCAATTTGAGAAAGTATAGCTACTTCAGGTTGATTTTCTGGAGAAACTCAAAGAATGGTGGGAGGAAATGCCACTCATCAGAGGAACCAGGGTGTACGAGTTTCAACAAAATCTAAAACTCTTGAATAACAAGATCAAGAAATGGAACAAGGAATCCTTTGGAAACATTTTTCAAGACAAAAAGGAGTTGGATAGAAACATCCAATAGGTACAAATAAAAGGTATGCAGAGTGGTTTCTCGGATGAAATCCGTATGCAAGAAAAACTCCTGATACAAGAATTTAGTCTAAGAGAACAACAGGAGGAAGTATTATGGAATCAGAAATCCAGAGTTAAGTGGCTCCAAGAAGGTGAACGTAACACAAGATTTTTCCACAAAGCTTCCATCCAACATCGTCTGAGCAACTGCATGGTGATAATGAAAACAAATGAAGGAACCATTATCGAGACTCAGGAGGAACTGGAACTCACTTTGAATACCTTCTTCGCCAATCTCCTTGAGGAACCGGACTGGGGCTAGGAAGCTGCTCAGAAAGATGTGTTGAGACACATTCCAAAGGTAATTATAGAATAGCACAACTTCATGCTTTTGAAACCAATAGAGTTGGAATAAGTTGAAGCAATTGTCAAAAAAATGGTGAATGATAAAGCCCCGAGATTGGACAGGTTCATTACTAACTTCTTCCATGCCTGTTGGGATTGGCTAAAAGAGGAAGTATGGGCACTGGTGGAAGACTCAAGGAAGACTGGTAATATTTTGAAAGCTCTTAATGCAACCTTCCTGACGCTTATTCCCAAAGAAAATGGCATGGGGGACCCTGGAAAACTAAGAAAGATTGCCTTGTGTAACGTCATATATAAAATTATCTCGAAAGATTATTGAAAACAGGATCTGACCCCTTCTCCCTATCCTCATTTCACCTGAACAGGCGGGATTCGTCGAAGGATGAGATATTCTGGATGGTATCATTCTGGTTCATGAAATCGTTCACTCATTAAAAATCGGGAAAATCCTAGGTATGATTCTAAAACTAGATTTGTCAAAATCTTATGATAAACTTAATTGGAAATTCTTAGCAGTTGTCCTACGGGCTTTCGGTTTCTCCAATCAGTGTACTGAATGGGTTATGAAACTGGTTTCATCAGCTTTCCTCTCCATTCTGGTCAATGGGACTCCCTCTATTCCCTTCCACGGCTCAAGTGAAATTAAACAAGGCAATCCTTTGTCCCCATTCTTGTTCATTATTACAATCAAGGGATTAGGAAGAATGCTCAAGAATTTGCGCAATGAGAGCAAGCTCATAGGGATCTCCCTTAATGCTAATTTAGAACCACAAACACATCAACAGTTTGTGCATGACACGATGCTTATGGGACCTGCTACTATACAAGTGGCTCGTGGTCTAAAAGAGGGGTTGGATACCTTCGTTGAAGCGAGTGGACTTGAAATTAATAAGGACAAATCTCAGGTCTACTCCTTCAATACTCCAAAAATCACTAAAAGAAATATTCTCATAATTCTGGATTTCTTAGAAGGAGGGCTTCCCTCTAAATATTTGGGGGCATCGTTAGCTGAATCCACTATAAGGAAAATTTCTTGGAAGGAACTTCTGGATAAAATTAAGTAAAATATGAGTCATTGGACTTTCAAATCCCGTAACTTCCCAAGCAGGATCATCTTGGTAAAATCGGTCCTACAAGCTATGCCATTCTATCTCTTTTCTATTTCGGCTGCACCAAAATCAATGATAAAACAGATAAGGAATATCAAAAGAAACTTCTTGTGGGGGGGAACATATGGACATAGAAAGTGGCCACTCATGGATTGGAAAACCATATGCAAACCCATGGAATTTAGGGGATTAGGCCTACAAGACCCATTAGAGATAAACAAAGTGATGGGATCCAAAATATGGTGGAAATGGATAACCCATGAGGAGTAACCTTGGTATAAATTGTGGCACAAGAAATATGCTCCTCAATGGCCTAAACAATCGTTGATTAGATTCGGAGAAAATGTCCCTAGATACAACATCTACATTAGAGGAATTTTGAGGTCTAAAATGGGCCTCCTAAGGAAAATAATAAAATAATAGTTAAAATAATAAAATAATATTTATTGATTTTGAAGGAGAAAAGAAAAAAACTATTTTTTGTGTTCGTATTTTTGACATATCTCTCTGTGTTTTTACTCAAATTTCGATCGAGAGAGCTCGTTGGATGCGTAATTTGATTCCACATCCAATTAGTACCCACACTGCATACTTTTGACGAACCCCGCTACCCCAAAAAAAAGAAATACCTGAAAAAACGTGATGATGATGTCATCATCACATTTATTCAAGTATTTCTTGTTTTTGGGGTGGCAGGGTCTGTCAAAAGTATGCAGTGTGGGTACTCGTTGGATGCAGAATCAAATTTTTCATCCAACGAGCTATCTCAATCGAAATTTGAGTAAAAACATAGGGAGATATGTCGAAAATACGAACACAAAAAGTAGTTTTTTTTATGACAAATATGTCAATTCAACCATTATGGTTGACTCATTTTATTGGAATTCTATTGGTTCTTGAATTCCAACTCACAAGAAATTATTGTTGGCACGTTTTCTTATAAGGCCCATTTTAGACCGCAAATTTCCTCTAATGGAAATCGACTGAGGAAAATCAAAGCATCATTCAAAGCCATAGTTTCTGGGAGGTCAAAGATGGAAGGACCGCGCTTTTTGCTAGAGATTCATAGAATTAGGAGCCTTGTATAGCTAGCTGGGATGACGTCCCTATGCTAATCCAACATCTTTAGAATAGTCTGATGAAAAAGATGGAGGAATTTTGGGATTCTGACTTGGGCCAGACAAACTCTTTAGGACCTAGAAAACGAAGGAATGGTGAAAATCTCTTGTTCCAGAGGAGAACATTAAATATTTCTACAGTGAACTTTTCTCCAGGGAGATCCCTAGGAATGCAGGACTGGACAAGCTCAGATGGGGGTATTCCAACCTGGGGAACTTCAATATTAAAGAAGCTATTGAGATGCTGACTGAAACACATAGAATGGAGAAGGAGGTTAAACGAAGGAAAATATGGGGCGGGAGATGGTGGCCCAAAGTGGCAGCTTTCAGCTGGCTCCTTCTCAAAAGATGCATTTTCACATGGGACAATATTTAGGCACAGGGGTCATGGGTCCGTTAAGGTGTTTCCTTTGTGAAACAAGTAATGAAACCATAAACCACCTTCTAGAACCAACACCAACAATTTTGAAACCAGCACTTCGAATTATTGGTGCAGCACCAAATTGGAACCAACACCAACAATTTGGCGGAGCTAGAAGGGCTCATCAATGGGTTATCATGGGCCTTGCAGCAACAACATACTCCATTAGCTTTGGAAGGGGACTCCTTGGTAATCACTAATATTTCTTGAAGACTACAAAACGGTGCAGCCAATTCTCAGGTTTCCAAAAATTGGAGGTGGGAAGGAAGGCTTACAGAGCTTAGGAGGTTGTTAATGGGAACCCCAACACTCAAATTCACACATGTCAAAAGAACTGGTAATAGGGTATCGGATGCTCTTGCCAATGAAGGGGTTGGCAGGAATAATTCTTTCCATGTAGAAGTGATCAATGACAAAAAGGAATGCATGATTTGGCGACGATGTGAATAGTTGACGGAGGAGGATGTAGGCAAGATGGATGGTGATCACCCATGATAGATGCACGATCTATCATTCCCGATGAATTCCAGGTGTAATCATCCCTCCGCATCAAATCAACTATCCGACAAATCCCATGCAATGGCCACGTCGACTAAAGCAAGACACGTGATCGGGAATGATGATGATTCTCCCCTCATATCTATGGAATGTGCGGAAGAATTTGAGGAGATAACTACACCACTTGGAATTAACTCCAAGTATGACAACGATATGCCATAGGACGAGTGGTAAGTGTATGAAGCAAACAGAGACAAAAGGTGGCACGCAGGCATGATCCGGAAGGGACGCTCCGGGGACTGGCCACCATAAATAAGGATGTCAGCTCTCTTGGCGATAGTCGAGTATGGAGCGAGGTGTGGGAATTGTACCTTCGGGCATACTGATGGGGTAATTTCGAGCTTTTTCTCTTGGATTGTTAAAATCAAAGAAACACGTACGAGGCGACCATCAATGGGGGAAAGGGTTAATGATATTTCGCTTGGTAAGGTGGATATGACGAAGAGTAATGGGTCTGGGTCCATCAGATCGATGCTCTGAAGGGTGCGAAATGGAAACATCAGTCAGACTGGATGATGGTAGGATACATCAGCTAGATGACATGAGATCTGCAGGGATTTTTGTGTGTATTGATGAGCAGGGAAATTTAATGATGGGAGCAATTATGAAATGGAAAGTTTGGAATGATAGAAAGACAGAAGGAAATCTCGAGACTAACTGCAAGCTTCTCAACTTTATCACCTTTCCAAATATTTTGCGTGATTTAAATAGGAATAATCCGAGTGTGGATCATTTGTCTTCCCCTTGGAAGAGAATTATGGCTCTTAGGGGGAGGAAATCAAAGGAGGTCGTGAAGAAGGAGAGGAAAGGAAAGACTCTGAGGGTGACTTGGGCACAGAAGAGCGATTTTCAAGTAGCTATGTTATTTCATGAAAAAATCCCTTCCACCATTAGAGGGTAAATTGAACGAGTGGAAAAGGAACAATGAGAGCAAGTGAATTCCATTGAGGTGGGGGTGATTAAAGAGGAAGTGGTGGAGTGGGTTCAATACCCTATGTTAATTCTTGGTCATTTTTCCTCCTGTGACCAAATCATTGTAACCTATTTGGTTATGAAATGTCTCCTCTCTCATGTGCTTATATGGAATGTGAAAAAAAAACTATCCGTGATGCAGAACCTACACACACGTGGAAGAATCATAACCGAGACTACTAGTTAATGCATAGGAAAATTAACCTCATGAAGAGAATAATGGGCATTCAACTTTACCCTCCTCTTGTTGTTAGTTCTGGTGTGTATTCATCGACTCTAGGAGGGATATTTTCCGGAATGGCACCGAGTATTGGTGGCTCCAATGCTTCTGGGAAAGAAGGAGGAGGGGTCCATCCCTCACTTAGAGTGTCGATGGAGTTTAGTCCCTCACTCTAAGGAGGGGTCGTCTAGGGGGCGTTGATGTTTGTCTTTGTTACATAGCTTCTTTATGTGGTATGGGATATGTATTTCCCTTTTAGTATATGTGTTTGTCTATCGAATTTTATTAAGGGTATTGGTTGGTATGGGATATTTTACATGTAGAACAATTAGCTAAGTAATGGGTGGGTTATAAGGTATCCATTTTGATGACAATAGTTTATTGCAGGGTGATAGGTAGTATCGAGGATTTTGGGGATCAAAATCAGGCTTCCATATTGTCTGTGAACCAGAAAGGCCTTATGTTATTATTGGCATGTACGTTTTTTTGATATAGTAATATAATGTCTTAAAAAACAATGCCATGAAATTTATACAAAGTAATGTTTTTTGGGATTCAAAAGTTATCATTGAAATGATCTTTTAAGGAACGTGAAAGATTTATTAATATGATGTTCTCATTATCTTTATGACATCTTCTCATAGGTCTTTCTTTCTTTTGTTATGAATTGGAGGTTAAACTTGTTATGCAAGTATGTTGGTATGGTAGAAATGCTTCTGATCAGTTTCATATGTTTGTAATGCTTTTGGGATAGGTTCTTTCGTTTCTTTTAATGTAAAGTAAATATATTATGAGCAATGATGAAAAATTATGTATATTTTGATTTTTTTTAAATATAAGTATATGATTTTTTGGGGGGGAAAGTAGAAATGTGTTGTCAAAGAAAATACTATAAATGAATAAAAATCAACACACACACATAAATAATAATATTAACAACAACATTATTTTCATTAAGTAAAAATATTACATTATTCATATGCATTTAAGCATATTGCCATATAACTAGAGCATTGAAACTTCGGCTAAAGCACCCAAAAACTCCAAGTATCTAATTTTAAGACTTTTGCTTGCAACAATCAAAAGATCCTCACAAAAGGAGATAATTCCTTCCCATTACAACTTCTTATGTTTCATATTGATTCAAGAGCATTTAACAGCTTAACCTTTTGGTATTTATAACACCCATATCAAGTTCTCCATTTCCAATACGAACTAAATTCTATGCCAAATCTTGTAGCTACGCGTTGCATCATTGAAACTGTAGTAAAAAAAAATTCATCCAATTTTTTCAAGGAGTGTCACTACCCTACAACACGTAAGGAGTTCTTCCAATCCACAATCGTAGATGAATGGAATAACTTCACAAGATTTACTTCGATTATAAATCCATTAAATTTATTGGATTCCACTGTTGACTAGGAAACCCTTAAATATGTTAAATTCCATTCCTCTATCTTTCTGAATACAAACATTTTTAGCGATCTTCATCCAAAGGGGTTTGTTCGCATTTTAAAAGTAAATTTCAGTTACCCCAATTTTATTCTTTAATTTCAAAGCAAAATCAAGCTAAAAACTTAATTCCAAAGAAAAACTAAGCTAGAAGCTCCTTCTAACATTTCAAGAAGAGGACCTAAAGGCCTTTCCAAAATGATTAAAACTAACTTTTACAGGCTTCTCCATATTGATCCCTTCTTTTGAAAAGAACACCAGCCTTCAAATTCTTGTCTCTAAACACATGTTTAAAGCTTACTTCCTCGAAGGATTCCTTGATTCTAAATGTTTCTTTTAGAATTATCCCCAAGAACACATTATGAAAATGTGTATTCCTTCTCATCCATTTTATTACTAGTTGATATTCCCCATAAACCTCCAAATTTTCTAAACCTCTCTCCTTTGCTAACCAGAGAAGAAGCCACAAGGATGAAAATCTCTGCAAAGTTGTTTTAGACTAATCCTAACCCAACACTAAAAGTAAGAGTCTCATTCTCGGAGGACCAGATAAGACCCCCTACTCCACAATTTTTCTGAGCTACTTCATCAAAAAAAGCATTAGGATACTCCTTGAAATCAACCGATATCATTGTTATGATTTTCTTTGTGTATTTTGTTTGCAGGAGAAAGATAGAGTGCTTAAACTTTGTGCAACACAGAAAAAATTTGGTACATATTTATCCTTAGAAAGCTTTTTGTTTCTAGCCTTCTAGATGCTCCATCTAATGATAGCTTGAAAAGATCTATAAGGTTCAGTTTCTTTGTTTCTATGGCTTTTTATCGAACATTCTTCCACCATGGTGCCATTCCATCCTTCTTGTAAACTTGTTGATCCTTCTACTTCTTTCCAAAGTTGTTTAGTGAACCTACAATCCACCGCAATGTGATTATTATATTCTCCATCATCCTTGCATAGAACACATCTTCCAAGACCTATCAACTTCCTATTTTGCAAGTGATTCCTTGTATTAGCCTTATCCAACAAAATGAACCACAAAAATGATTTGATTTTAAAGGACATTGAAATATCCATATGAATTTCCTCCATGAAAGTTGTGCTTCACCCTTGAAATCTTCTTCAATTAAATCTTTATCCCCCTCCTTTGGTGAATATCTTCCATTTTCATCTCTCGGACAAATTAGAGAATCATTACCGAATTTAATTATGACTAGGTTTGATCATAGAGATCTGATATATGTGTCGCATAGGTTGATGTTTTCCTCATTTAATCCCATATGTTCCTCTTCTAACTAGCCTTGTACCCGTAGTTCCTTTTCCTCTTCCCTTTTAATTCCATTTATCTTATAAATACCTTTCTCATATAGTATCTGCACCAAATGTTGCAGTAGGGTATGACTCTTTCCACTCTCCACCCAAGGGTTGATTCCTAGCCTTATTCTCTAATCATTCTGGATTTTCCAGACCCGACTGGCTCCAACGAATTTGAGCGCCTTGACTGATGCCTTCCAAAAAATTGAAGCATTATGGATAGATTTTGATGGATTTCTCAGTGATTACATCATAGATAGGGGTTTTATGTACATTTGCATCGCAATCTCCACCCAAGTTCCATTTCTTGTGATGAGTCTCCAACTGGATTTTGTCGTAAGAGATTTTGCAAAAGGGATCAAATTTTTTACTCCCCAACCCCCCATTCCTTTGGAGTTTTTATTGACTTCCATTTTATCCATTTGAACCCTCTTTTGTCATGCTTACTTAACCATAATAATATCATACTCAACGTTGAAAACTTGTTTAGCACTCCTTTTGGAATCCAGGCTATGGATTGGTAGACCAACATGGCAGGCAAAACTGATTTTATCAAAAACATTCTACCTCTTTTTGATAACCACATTAGGAACCTATTAGATATCCTTTTCTCACATTTTTTTATAATCCATTCCCAATCCTTTAACCCATAATATAGAGGTTTAAGGGCGAAGCCCATATACTTCAATCTTGTGTCTAAAGAATCTTCTCTAAAACCAAGGCGAGGCTTGTAAGCTACTATTTCTTTGGTGTCATTTTTGTGTCCAAATAAAATATTTTTCATTGTTTAGTTTCATGCCTCATTCTTTATAGTACGGGGCTATAATTGTTGCCATTATTTTTTTCATCATTTATTGTTCCGTCATCAAAATCATCACATCATCAACAAAGAGTAACTCTATAAATGTTATCATCCCCCCAAAACGTATCCTTTTAAAACTACCAGGCTCTCTAGCTTACATCATTTCTCTGCTTAGACGTTTAGCAACAAAAATAAAGAGCATTGGAGACATGAGGAAACCATGTCTAAGCCCTCTTCCAAGGTGAAATAAAGAAGATGTTATTATGTTAATAAAAATAACGAAACAGAGGATAAACACTCCATGATCCATCTAATAAAAAAATGGACACAGTCCTACCTAAGAGAGGTTCAGCCTTAGATATACCCAACTTACTCGGTCATAAGCTTTTGTTAAATCAATTTTTACCACTGCTGTTTTCAATTTTTTGTTTTTTTGGCTTAATTATATTTAAACCCCCTTGTGCAACTCCAATTGCTTCAATTGCTTCGTGAATTTACAACCAATAAGGAAACAAATTGTTCTCCAGAAATATTAGAGGATAACAAATTTTTTACCTTCGCTATGATCTTAATGATGGGTCTAAAATCCATAAAAAATTTAGGGCTATCATCTCAAATGTAAATATACATTTAAATTAATGAACGAAAGGTATTTAATATAATAAAAAATTCCTGTGACTTTCGTATCTTTTTAACAAAAGAACACTATTTTACCCTTTTGTGAATTTTTTTGTGTTTGGTCACATTTCATCTTTTTAGTGGGGCATGTGTGTTTGCTTTTAGGTGGGCACTACGAATATTTCATATCAAAAGAATTGGTGTCGATAAGGAAAAGGTCCATCAACTGTCACAGTCTGAAGAGATACTGACAATTTCAATGTGGCTTGGAATATTTCCAGGTTTTTTATAAAATAGGTGAAAGGAAACGCCAAAATGAAGTTCAAAGATAGGAAAAATCTTTTTAGATGGTATAAACTAATTAATGAATTTTTTATCATCTAGGTTGTAATAGATGTATTTTAAGGATGTGATATACGAGGCTGTGAAATGTTCTTTCATTGTTAAATCACTATATATTATATATTTATTTAAATTTTTTATAAATATTAAAAAATTTAAAGTTTTGAAAACAAAATTTAAAAGTTTATTTTTTTTTAAATTTATTTTCTTTAATATAAATATATTTAATAATATATCTTCAATTTGATATTATCTTTTTGAAATAAATATAGATGTAATGCTTCTCACCAACTAAATTTTACAATTTAAAAGAAATCCCATGTACAACATACACAAACTTTTAAAAATACATTTTTTTTTCATTTAAAATTTGAGAGCTAATAACCATTTCAATGCGATTCCGCATGTCAATTTTCATTTTTTTTATATTTTATACAAATTATTGCTATTTTTATACCTGCCTTAGCAGGTATATTGTAATCGATCGAATTCAAACCGCGTTGACTTTGGTATTAGTTGGTGCATATCGGTGCATATTTAAAAGATTAAAATCTCTATTCCAAAGTTTAATTTTGTAACATGAAAAATAGCAATTTTTAAATTTATTAAAATTGTATTTATTTGTGTTGCTATTGGTTAAGCAGGGATGATGTCATCCTGGAAGTTTGCTATCTGGATTTGGGTCGACACCTGGTAACAATGACATCATATGTAACTTTTCACCTACCCGCCTTCTTCTTGTCTCCGGGGGCTCAACGAAATTTCGAATATGCATCGGACTTTGGATCTATCATTCCCCGCTATGATCTGGACCATTGATTACTGGACTTTGCAACCTCCGCTTTCATCTTGGTCGTTAATCCCTCATCTAATCTGTGCCATGCATTGTCTGTTCATCGAACTCCGCTCTATTCCCAATCGTTGATTCAACTGTTACACATATATGCGAAGCTTACAAACCATACATGTGCACTAGGGCTTTTCCTGATCCACCACTTTCAATCACATTTTCCTCGTCTATGCAATCCAGAATTTCAAATTCTCTAAAACCTAATCGGTGAAATGAGGTCAGCATCCAGGGAGACTTACTGGTTCGCCACAAATCTTTAACTTTGGCTTTATTGTATTGACGGTATTGTCTGTAAAACCAGGCAAGTCCCAACACAAAAATGACCCCGACCAAAGCAAACAATGTTGGGAGCAGCCATGCCCAACTTTTTTTACACTTCCTTCTTCTGCCATCCTCCATGTCAGAACAGGACTTGAGCCCTTCAAGACCATCATTGCTACAAAGCCCAGGATTGCCCATTAAACTTGAGTTATAAAAACTAAGGCTGAAAGCAGAAGGAACAATGCCTGTCAACTGATTATCCGAAAGATTGAAGATATTAAGCTTCAAATTGCCCAATTCAGGAGGGATTGCTCCTGTCAAGGAGTTGACATAGAGATCGAGATATGTAAGAACTGGCAGCTCCCCTAGCTCTCTAGGAATAGGGCCCGAGAATCTGTTATTTGACAGACTTAGGTCTACCATTTGATTCCATGACAGTATGTCGATAGGAAGGCTACCGGAGAACTGATTCTCTGAGAGATGTAACTTACTCAATTTATTCAGCGAACCCAAAGTGGCCGGAAGAGGCCCTGTGAATTGATTGTTGCTGCTGTTAATTACAGAAAGATTAGCCAGCAGCTCAATTCCAGAAGGCAAGCTACCGGAAAAATGGTTACTGGATAACAAGAGCGATGATAGATTCTTCGCACTCCTAATTTTAGACGAAATGACGCCTTCGAACTTGTTGTTACTGAGCTTGAGCAGGAAAACATGAGGGAGACCCCAGAATGAACTGGGTATTTGTCCCGTGAGCTTATTGTTGTGCATTCTCACCCTTTAGAGGCTTAAACATGCGCAGTATTTCAAGGGAACTTGCCCGGAGAAGTTATTGTTAAAGACATTGAGAGTCTGCAGCTTTCCTTGCTTGCAGATATCCGGCGACAACATGCCACTCAGTTGATTTCCTGCAATATCCAACGTTTGTAGGCTAGAAAAATTTCCCAAATTCGCAGGCAAGCTACCAGTCAAGTTATTCGAAAATAGCTTTAGCTCAAACAGATTTGGAGAATACCCAATAGCCTCCGGGATGTTGCCTTCCAAATTATTCTCAAACATACTTAGAGACGAAAGTGGCAATTTTGCTAGCTTCTCAGGAATGGTCTCGTTGAGCATATTTGTCGAGGCATCAAAGCTTCTGAGAGAACTAAGATTAGACCAGTTCTCAGGAATCCTTCCTGATAAGTTGTTATGATAGAGCTCAATCTGTGTTACTTGATTCAACTTTGTGATGCTCTCTGGAATAGTTCCCGAGAGCTGATTCTAGGACATATCCATGTTTCTCAAAGCCACCAGATTGCCAATAGAATCTGGAATCTCTCCCACCAGATTACATTTAGGAACCCATAGATTCTATCTTCCTTCCTCCATTTTACGTTGAGGGATGATACAGATGGCCCCTGACTGCATTTTTGGGCATTTGGCCACTTCATAACGGGATCAAAAAACTGGGTTTTACTAGGTTCTAAGGCACCCATCGAGCTTTTAGGGATATTGTATCTTGAAGATTGATTTGGTTGCAATATTTCTACACAATATTTGTTTTAAATCCATGGTGGTCGATACCTAATTTCAATAATGAATGCATAACTATATAATTTATCTCGAATTTTCTACTGTCAATAGGTCATTATAGAGAATATAAAATTTTGTTTCGATACACGAATATAAACTAGAAATGTAGAAGCACGACACAATAGGTTGGCTTGTCAACACTGTTAATTTGAAATACATGTTTTTTATTATTCCTATATAAAAACTAGGAGTCATGTTTATTATTAGCTCTTGCAAGAATACATTAATTTAAAATACATGTTTTTATTTATTCGTACATAAAAACGAGGAATCTCATAAGAATTCAAGTATCTTGTTATCTTTCACACAGCTCTCATATATTCATAAGAGGAACAAAATGAGTTTGTCTGGCTTTTTAGAAAATGCTTATATGCAAAATTAAACTATAGAAACCATAGTCCTATCATTATGAACATAGTGCTAAATCTATTGTGTCAGATTTAATTCATCTGGAAAAGTTCACAGTCCGGTTCATACATTCTTAAGTAAATAAAATGAAAAGTCTATTTGACAGAGATCAAACATCGCTCGTCTATATAGCTTAAGTGACAGCTGAGCTTAATTTTAAAGATAAGTTCAGTTATAACATATTATTCAAATTCTTTAACAGGACATGTAGTTTGATAGAGGCCACGTCTCAGGTGTTTTCTGCACCTGTTCTTCCTGTGATATAAAGGAAGGCGTATTTATATATGTATTAAACCTAATCTACCCCAGTTAGACTTAGCCTCCAGGGTGAGTTTCTCAAAGAAGAACTAAGAGCATGAGTAAACCTGAACTGGTCTAAAGCCCTAAGTCAGTGGTCGCATACCTCTGTTATTCGCCAAGGGAAGTTTAATTATGCGCCGAACAGAGTTGGTTGTACGCCGAGTCTGTAACCACCGAATATTAACGAGCAGACAATAAGTTGTGGTGGCAGATATCCAATAGTAAGAAAAAAAAGGCCATTAGATAACAATTGATTTTAATAACGAAGGTTTAAAAAAACTTATAAGCAAGCATGAAATTTTATGGCAGTGGTTATAAACCCTAGCTTACCAGGTTTCATATGACTTTGATTGTTGCAAAGTAGAAAGCTTTCGTCCCATGGGAATCCTCATTTCCTGCTTGGAGATAACTAGTGCCATTTCACGGTGGAAGACTGAACCCCCTGGGTAGAAGGGTATTCCGGTATAAAGCTAGGCCAGCTCTTCTCATTATCATAACCAAGCACCTTGGCAGTTTTCTAGGCAAATGTTGGCATTATCTTCGTTATCAAACTGTGATTAAAATAAGGGCAACATTGTCGTTGTTTTTCATATATTATTATATGAATGTGAGGATATTAGGTACACGTGGCATTTTCATATGCATGTGGACTTATGTCCATCCAACATCCGGAAGACCAAGCAAGAGACCGGTGGCACTTCCATATGCATGCGGTTACCTCCACCCAGAAGACCAGACGAAGACCCGTGGCATTTCCATATGCATGTGGGCTTACATCCATCCGGAAGACTAGGCAAGAGACCGGTGGCATTTCCATTTCTTAGCAAGACCTGTTGAGGGAATGTGAACTTGTAAATGGTCGCCCCAAAGAGTGGTTGCAATACACAGAAAACGTACTTCTTTCTGTTAGAGTTCTGGACATAACTTGCATCGATGTTACCTGAATACATGTGAAGAACTCCATGGACATTATTGCAACCGTTTTTCAGATGTTTTCGACTACCACTATCCATTGCCATTATTCTGAGGACTTCACTTGAATTGCGCTGCTTTTGAATACCAAACTGATCGAAATGAAAATGTAAGAGGCTTTTAATAAGCGAAAATGTGGAGAGTATTTGAAGATAAATAGTATGTGGTTTGATGCCAATCCATAGAAATCTTGTATGGAACACATACAAATTTGATAATCAAGAGTGCGTAATGATAGGGGAATATATTGTGTATATGTACAATGAACTTTGAACCCATGATTCTTTTCAAAGTATCACCGCAGGAATGGGATAATGAGCACAATGGCAATAAAAAAACCCGAAGACTTGCGAGGTCATGGTAGCCATAGTTAAGCATAGTTTCGAAAAACAATGGGATTCTGTATACAAAGAATGAGCAACCGTTGGAAACAAAATCAGCAACAGCTGGAAAAAATGGAGGAAAAAATGGGGAAACCCATAGCTATCACAGTTCATGGTAAGCATTATTTTTTTCATAAAAATCAATTTTCTTTTCAATGGAGCTTTTAAAAAAAATCATATGTACTATTCTCTTTTGAGAATACGAAATTCAAAATGATGGTTTTATATTTGTAATGGATTTTATTTTTCATGTTATCTGCATTAAAATTCCTTTGTTCCTGTATTGTATTTTTATGCTTTCATTTTTATAAGCTCCTGTACTGATACGACAAATGTTTCTCTGACGCAGCTGCATCAAGAGTAAACTAATTCTCTGTACATGTTACACATAATAGAATTTAAGCTACAAAACCTGCATTAAGATTATAATTATTTTACTCTAAGTCTATTTTCATATTGGGGTACAAATTATAGGGAATGGTCAGGCTGATGCACAGAGATTCACAAATCTCTCAAAATTAAGCAGTAGTGGTGGCTTATGAAAATCATTTGCTTAGAAATGCTCGTACAAATCGAATTTTGTTGTACCCTTCTGGCTGTATTCCTGGGAGAGCAGTTTCAGCTCTTTAGCCAGGACTGGAGCTCCACAGTAAAATACTCCTGCAGGTGGTCAAGAATAATGGATATTAGTTAATTATGCCACACTTTCACCATGTTTTTTTTTGCAAACTTGGAATAATGGATATTAGTTAATTATGCCACACTTTCACCATGTTTTTTTTTGCAAACTTGGAATAATGGATATTAGTTAATTATGCCACACTTTCACCACGCTTTTTTTCAACCTTTTAGAATCCATGGATAAGAATGAAAGTTGAAACTGCCAGCTTTGTCATCCATGTGACTTAGAAACTACTGTTCTGTTGAAAAATACAGGCAGAATCTAATCAGAACAGGCCAACTTACCAACTTTTGCATTGGGATGCTTGTTACAGATCCTGGTAAAGACCTTCGACTTTCTTCTCCTGTGAAAACTCGACTGAAGCTAAAACTATTTTTTGTCGTGTGAAAAGTGATCAATTGAAGCTAGAACTATGACCGTCTCTCGCAATGAAAATCCTGCAAAACAAACTCAGCTTTTATGTAAAATTGCACAAAGTTATAGATGTGATAGGCGATGCATGGCCTCTGTTATCTTCAGTACGCGTGTTGGGGAAGGAATAAGCAGTGATCCATGTAGCTTACTTGGCAATTGTGGATACGCCACGTTTTCTCTCATTCCATCAATTGATATGGTTATGTCTGATGCATATGAAGTTCAAGCACCCTTTTGATCTTTTTCCCTTTTTGTCCGTAGTTTTTAAGCAAAGCTTGAATCGGGGAATATTCATGTTTTTTTAAAGAGACATCTAATCGCAAATGCAAACATTATAAGAAATTTAATTTCAATATTATAAAATTATTTCTTTTGAATATAAAAAAAATACAATTTTAATATTTAAATTGTTTATTTATTATTTATATACATAAGCATATATAATAAAAAAAATTGAGGTATAAATTCGTTTAAATGTATTCTTTATTTATTATTATGTATAAATAAGTATATATAAAAAGATTAATAAGTATATATATATATATATATATATATATATATATGAGTTTGCTTGTTGAATGAAAACATGTAAGTATAAAGACAGTTAAAAGTTTATTAAAATTAATTACACCGTTGATAACCTAAATCTGTTTCATATAATCGTTATAGTAATCATCCAAGAGAGCAGATTGTGGTTCATCATATATTGGCACACTTAGTGATACACA
The DNA here is from genome assembly GCA_001517045.1 of Pseudotsuga menziesii. Lineage (NCBI taxonomy): Eukaryota > Viridiplantae > Streptophyta > Pinopsida > Pinales > Pinaceae > Pseudotsuga > Pseudotsuga menziesii. The sequence continues at coordinate 22,701 of LPNX010254939.1, read as the reverse complement.
AAATAGCAAACATTTAAATATTGTTATTCTATAATATAATATAGTTATTCTTAAGAAAACAAATTGAGGTATTTTTCATCAAAAGAATATAATTAAATTGAAAAGGGATTTTTAGGTACTTTAATCTTCATGTCAAATACTTTTTTGACACAAAATAAACATAAACATAAGAAATACTCAATCTAATCATATAAGTTAAGTTAAGGAAGGCATGTATGATATGATAGAATATATTCCAACATAAAGTTAATTAAAGTAGAGAAGAGACTGATACATCATTTATAATAAAAAAAATTAACACTTTATCTTCCAACAAAATAATATAATAAAATTGAAATGGTTATTTTAAGGAGATTAGTAAATCATTTAAATAACAAACCAACACTCTGTTGTGGTATCTTTCACCAAAATAATAGAATAACATAATAATATTATAATTTTTCTAAGATTAAATATATTTAAATATTTACTTTCCGTAATACAAACATAACTATATAAAATATTTAAAAACTATCATAAGTAAATGAATATGCATGTATGATATTATAAAATATATAGATATATGAGAAACATTCTATGTTTTTAAAGAATTATCTTCTTGAAAGTTTCATTGTAATAGTTGGTGCTTACATTGGAATTCAGATTTTTCAAAATCTCCAATTGTTGTTACATTTTTAATATCTATATTGTTAAGTATTTATTAGGCATTCAACATTGTTAATGTTATTCAATATCCATTTCTTACGTAATATTTATTAAACTATTTTTAAGAGGCAAGTACTAGGCATCTATGTTGCTTATCTCAACTATTGGTAGTGACAAAAGCTCTCCTATTCACAAAGACAAGTAAACTCATTTTGGATCTTTAATTTCAAGGACTTACTTAATAACTAATTAATTGATATACACATAGAAATATAAACAATGACAGTTACAAGAAGTAACAAGTAATGCAGCAACCTATAAACAACAAGTAATCTCACATAGAAATATAAGTGTCATGGCAACAAGTAATACATTGTTTCAAGTTTGAATGTTTCATAATTTCTTTAACTTTTAGCTTTAAACTATATACAATATCACAATAAAATATTTCTAAGAGGCAGGTATAAGCAGCCTTGCTGCTATTTCACTTGTTTAAAATGATGCTTTAGTAAATGTTGTGGAAAATTCAAGCCTCTTCGATCTTCCATCGAGTTTAGGATTACTAATCACAAGGAATCATGGCAAGTTGCCTCCATTAAGCAAATGTTTGCCACCCTTTTCTAAATGTTAAATGTTGGGTCAGTCTAACCTTACTTTTGTGTTCTTATATTCATTCTTCCATGCTTCTTAAGATTGTCCCAACCTTCACACTTCACACTATATAACTCATAAAATGGCTTTGGCCTTATATGCAAAGGCTAATGCAAAAGAATCCATTTAAGGTTGATATATTCCACTACTCATATTAGTTAACAAGTTATCAACTCAAAAATGCATGTGTTTTAAGGTAGGGTTAGTTGTCTTTGTTTATTTTTTATTTTTTTGTTATTTTTAATACGCATTTTAAAAGATATATCATCAGTATTAACAATTAAATTTCTTTTTCAACAATTTAATATATGGTTTGTTGTTCAATTTTTTGTTTCCTCACTCTTAATAGAATCTTAAATAATCATTGTAGTGAATTAAAAGCACTTTGACTTGAATCTTTGAACTCTTAGTCCCTTTGCATATTTTAGCTTTTAGATTTTGTTTATGGGTCAATGCAAGAAGATGAAGGACCTTTTAGATGCAATCCTAGTTTTCAAAAACACGATCACGTTACCAAAAAATACAACGTGTTTCTGCTACATAGCACTTGCTATGGTTCAACCCGAGCCTGACATGTCATGGGACATGTAGGATAGGAAACTATATCGCGTACGCGTTATATAACTACAAAACGCGTACGCGATCTGTAGTTCTAAAACGCATATGTGATTTGTAAAACTAAAATTAATTTATATAGACATGCCTGAAACCCACAACCTATTCTACCTATCAGGAACATGAAACCGGTGGTGATTTGGAGCGTTTTGGAGCAAATTGGGTGCTTGGGATTGTTGGAGGAGATGATTTAGTAGGAGGGGAGGAGATTCCACCGGTGAATTATGATCTAACCAGGTAATTCAATCACCCAAAGCATTCTATTTTGTCAAAGCTAATGTATGATGGATACAAGTAACGTACTTTTCACAGATCAAACTAAAAGAGGCCATAAGAAACAAAAACATCATGTCTAATAGATATTCAATGTTCCAAAAGGCTAGAATTATATAAAACAAACACAAGTATAGAGTGTGTGTGGAAGGATGCTAAAATTATAAGCCACGTCATGAATCCATGAGAATCGACGGTTCGTCATGGACATAATGAGGGTTTGCTTTCAACATGATTTGAAGCATAAGTCCACCAGATTTGAAAAATTTGAGTTGGACATTAGATTAATTCTGAATTGAGTTGTGACAGTAAGATAAGATTAGGGTTAGGATTAAGGTTTCCTTGGTAGGGTTATGGTTAGTGGCCATGCATGTTAAACAATAAACCCTAGTTAGGGATAGAGTTTTCCAAGTTTGGCCTTCATTGGCATGAAATGCATTGTCCAAGTTTTGCCCTCATTGGCATGACTGCATTGTCCCCTACTGAGCGAAACCCTATTTTCAGAAATCACTGTATACGGTGGTCACCAGGCAATGGACAGGCGAGGGAGGCCCCACCCTAGCTAAAATCCCACGTCACAAATCTAACAGAATTGAAAGTTCGACGATCAAAGGCCCGAGAATCGATCTATGGCGAGTTGCATGTCACCTCCAGATACTGTTCAGGGACACCTGGTGGACTTGTGCCCAGTGCGCAAAAAACCTCACGGAGCCGCAATTTTGAATTTCGTCAACTCCTACTAGCATGTTTGGGCATGGGAAATATGGAAACTCCAACCACATCCCCACCGTTTATGGCTTTCCAACTTTGTCCGTCGTTGGCATGACTGGATTGTCCCCTACTGAGCGAAACCCTAGTATCAGAACCCACCGTAGATGGAGGTCACCAGGAAATGGACAAGAGGGAGTGGCCCCCCTAGCTAAAATCCCACGTCACGAATCCAACAGAATCAACGGTTTGTTGATCGAAGGCCTGAGCATTAATCTATGGCGAGTTACAGGTCACCTCCAGATATCGTTCAAGGACACCTGGTGGACTTGTGCCCGATGCGCAAAACACCTCACGAAGCCACAATTTTGTATTTCATCAACTCATGCTATTGTGTTTGGACATGGGAAATATGGAAACGCCAACTGCATCCCCATCGCCTGTGGCTTTCCAACTTTGGCACTCATTGGCATGACTGCATTGTCCCTTACTGATCCAAACCCTAGTTTTAGAAACCACCCTAGACAGAGGTCATCGGGAAATGGACAGGAGGGAGAGCCCCCCCTAGTTAAAATACAATGTCATGAATCCAACGAAATCTACGGTTTGTCGATCAGAGGCCCGAGCATCAATATATGGCGAGTTGCAGATCACCTCCAGATACTGTTCAGGGACACCTGGTGGACTTGTGCCCGGTGTGCAAAAAACCTCATGGAGCCACAATTTTGAATTATGTCAACTCCTGCTAGCGTGTTTGGGCATGGGAAATATGGCAACGCCAACCGCATCCCCACCATCCGTGGATTTCCAACTTTGGCCCTTGATGGCATGACTGCATTGTCCCCTACTGAACGAAACCCTAGTTTTAGAAACCACCATAGACGGAGGTTACCGGGAAATGGACAAGAGGGAGAGGACCCCCCCAGCTAAAATCCCATGTCACGAATCCAACGGAATTGAATTTTCGTCGATCGGAGGCCCGATAATCGATCTATGGCGAGTTGCAGGTCACCTCCAGATACCGTTCAGGGACACTTGGTGGACTTGTGCCCGGTGCGCAAAAAAACTCACAGAGTTGCAATTTTGAATTCTGTCAACTCCTGCTAACATGTTTGGGCATGGGAAATATGGCAACACCAACCACATCCCCACCGTCCGTGGCTTTCCAACTTTGGCCCTCATTGGCGTGACTGCATTGTCCCCTACTAAGCGCAACCCTAGTTTCAGAATCCATCGTAGACAGAGGTCACCGGGCAATGGACAGGAAGGAGAGCCCCCCCCTAGCTAAAATCCCATGTCACGAATCCAACAGAATCATCGGTTCATTAATCAGAGGCCCGAGCATCGATCTATGGTGAGTTGCAGGTCACCTCCAGAGACCATTCAGGGAAACCTGGTGGACTTGTGCTCAGTGCGCGAAAAACCTCATGGAGCCACAATTTTGAATTCCATCAACTCCTGCTAGCGTGTTTGGGCATGGGAAATATGGCAACTCTAACCGCATCCCCACCTTCCATGGATTTCTAACTTTGGCCCTTGTTGGCATGACTGCATTGTCCCCTACTGAGCAAAACCCTAGTTTCAGAAACCACCATGGACGGAGGTCACCAGGCAATGGACATGCGGGTATAAGAGGTGAGTTGTCAAGAAGGAAATTATACAAGCCTTAAAACATAATTTTATCCTTGCGGCATCTTGTTTCCATCATCCTAGTTGTATATATCGGCTGAAAACATTGACAATATTACCTACTTGAAAAATTAGGGTTTTAGTCTTGTAAGAGAGCCTACAAAGAAATTTGATAGGTATGACCTAAAGAGGTACATGTATGTATTATAATGTTATGTATATCATGTGAATGAGATCTTGAAATGTTGATATGATTGATATATAGGGTTTATTGATCATATGTAAAAAATTTATTAACTTGAGATACAAGAGAACTTTTGGCATATTTATAAACAACATGATGGAAAATTTCACATATCGAGAACACAAAATTGACATATTCATAAGAAAAATACATGGGAAAATTAAAATTATGATACATACCTAATCATGCTAGATCCCACCTATTATCATACAACCAAGCCCTTCGGATCATCTCTTATAATGATGATCTCCATTAGTCTCTCGTGTTCTATATCTGGTAAGAAGTAGCGTACCTTCGATGAATTTCGGCTAGGCATTGTTCGTACCTAGAGGTTTGTACCAATGATTAAGTTGGTAAAGCGATACACACTTGCACCTAGTTTGTAATCACTGTAAACATATCCACCCTTCTTTCTTGCATTGTTTTAATGTGTAAGGTATTCACCTTTAACAACCATAGACCCGATGGGGAAGTGGTTGTTTTCATGATCAGTCATGGACATAATGAGGGTTTGCTTTCCCTCTATACAACGTGGCAACCAGTAATCACCACCCCATTCACTATCTTTTGAGGCAACCACTGCGTATATGTGTCTTGCATAGTATGATTGTAGGTATATGATCAAATATTTTTCATGTGATACAAGGCCATTAATGTGAGATTCAAGACTACGTAAATTTTACAGAAAAATGTTAAGGAAATGCATCATACCAGGTTGTACAAGGTCTAATACATGATCAAAATCTATAGAAATAGACAATTGGTCTTTGTCCAACGGAGTTAACTCAACAATTGCACACTGATCAAGTGGAAGTGATATGCGATCCCATCCATCAACCCAATCCAATGATTCACACACATCCCAGTCACCATCACAACAATGTAGGCAAAAACAAGTGAGTTTTTTAGTCCAAATTTCAAATACTGGGTTATCAGAGCTTCAAACTGAATGAAAGCCATGAGTCCTAGGAATAGTATTGCGTTCCCATGCATGTGAACGATATATGTCTACCACCTCCCAAAAAAATCTCTCCATATGTCTCTTTCTTGTGGATTCTACTCGCATAGTTGATTCCTCTCCTATTATTGACGTGCACCACCTGACTATAGATTAAGCATTTCGAATAGTATATATTGTAGATAATTTCAATTCCTCTCTTCGTAGGGCTGTTTCGACACATGCTCCGGCTCCATCATACTCTCCTTTACCATGCCCAGTCTCAAAATAGTTCCACATATGTGGAACTTTGTAGTTTTTATGTAATGAACACAACCATTGAAATATGCATGCATTTTTGAACTAACCAGCACATCCATCAGACCAAATCCATTGTCGATCCATATATATGTTCCTGCCCTTCAAATGATCATAGAACATGATGAAGCAATGATGTACATAGTGGAAGTCATGGCACCTATCATCACTTATGTAGAAGTGATATTCCTTTAGAATTTCTCTTTGCTCTTCACTCCTATTTGGGCCATGCCTATATGTGATATGCACCATTAAGGAAACCTGCTTAGAGTGATAATACTGAAATTGGATCTCATTTTGAGGTTGCAGAGTGTAGTTCTCGGTAAAATCAACTACTGAAAGTATAGTACCACGAGGAAATGTATCTCTGCATATTCTAAACTTCTCATCCTGCCATCGTGCCAAGTGGACATGCTGAACATATTGATGTGTCTTTTCAATAAATTCCTTGACAAAAACACTAACTTGTACCTATTTACACAAAATGATCTCAATATCAGGTTTTTTTTTGTAAGTAAGGAATGAAATGCAACTGTTCAAACATAAATTTTATAGATAAATGCATGTACCTGAGATGTCACCAATTGTATTTTTTTGCTTTCTTTACCTGGGACTATTTCATAGCTGATATATTTGAAACTTTTCATGTCTGTAACCATATTCCCAAATTCATTGTCTCCAGTCTCGTGCATACATTGGCTCAATAATGCCATTCCAGCATAGTTGGAGCAAGTTCCATCCAAACATGATTTTGCATAGTAAGTTTGCCCCTCAGGCCTATTGCACATGATACTATGAATGAATTCTCTTGATGAGGTCAGTGGTATTGTCAAGGAGCAATCCTGCACATGGTTAGAATGCAACACACGATGAATATACAAAAATGTTTCATAGTAATATTCATATTCTACATGATATCTACAACAACAAGTGTTACAAAGAGTATTTATTCTAACATACTAGGGCTTACATTTCTCAAAAGATCTTTGCCCCAAATTCAATTGTCTATGTTCATTCCTAAATTTCTCGTATAGTTATGTCTGTGTTATATCAAGAAGATCCTTAATATGTGGTTCACGGTCCTTTGAACCCCTTCTCAGCTTTAGTACATCCTTCCGGTTTGAAGAAGGCCTTGCGTGATCATGCCAAAAACTCTGCACCAGTCCCTTTCCTGCATCAACTAGCTTCATGTCACGACGTGGCAACCGACCCATAAAGGCCCAAAAATCTGTCTCGGCGGTTGTGTCAAGATGTTCTCTTCTAATAGAATACCTACGAAGGGTTTTTACATTCAAATTAACTAGTTTAGATGTAGGCTTGAGAAAATGAAGGACCCTAGTGTTCTTATTTACAATTGCTTGTGACAACACACGACGAGCCGCATTGTAGTCCTTTGACCGTGTGTTCTTACCAATTTTACCAAAGGAATCTACTAAGCTTTTAACTATATGAGAACTTGGTCCAGTAGTCTTTATCATCTTTATCCCTAACGATTTCCTAACAATATTCATGCCCCTAGATTTTAACAATGACAAAAATAATCTACATTTATCTCCATCACATTTAGAAACAAAATATTTATTTAGTATCTATTGAGATTGATAAGAAATACTATGTTTAGATAACGTACCTTCAATGGAATTGAGGAGTCCTTCATCAACTTGTATACGTTTCAGAGTTCTTCGATGTGTGCTTTCTAATGGAGGTGAGGGGGTTGGATTTCTATCATCTAGCGCATCAACAATACGCTCTGGCATTTCAGTAGCAACTTGTTGTCTTTCATTTTCTTCCTGGTAGTTGGATGGTGGAAGTCCAACATCCTCATCGATGGTCCGGATAATATTTTCTTCTTCAACAGTAGGCTCCATGTCCAACGCCTCTTCAATAGTAGGCTCCATGTCCAACGCCTCTTTATGAGCTTCGTCTTGAGATGGTAACTTATCACTTTGACTTGATGTGGGATTTGAAACATCCCCTAATGAGCACCTATGTTTTGCTTCTTGAATACTTCCATGGGGTGCTTGTTCAACAACTATTGTGGAAATTGAAGGTCCCTCTAGTGAATGCTTCCTTTTTTCTTGTGTTGGATTAATAGGATGAACCGCCGTATCCTCTATAATTGGATTTGGATTAATTTCCAAAGAAAGCCTCCGATTCATCATGTCTATTCTTTTCTTTTCTTTCTCTTCTTCGATGACTTCTTGAGGTCTCTTCCTTGCTGATTTTATTCCTCGGTTACGTACATTCCCCATTACCATAATGATCAATTCAATATAGTTTGTTTTTGTTGCTCCTCAATTACAAGCTTTCAAACCTTTAACTTGCTTTATAACTATTGATCCTTCAAGGTGCTTCAATCTTCCTTCTCAATTGTTCATATTTCCCATCAAAACAATAATGAATGGGAAAATTTACCTTTGGTTCTCTTGAATAATAAGCAAATGAAAGTTAAATCATAAATTGTTCCTCAAGTTGATTCTCTTGTACAATTGTGTATATCCACCATCACCATGAAATGACATTGAAGCTTGATATCTTATCCTGTGTGCTCCTCAACCATGAAATATTTCCTCAATGTTGCACCTACATAGCAAAAAGTATGATGGAGAATGTGTATTGTGAGTATTTCCACAGGCAGGCTCGTGCTCTTGATAAAAAACGCACAGTAATCGGATTTTTGTAAAAATAGAGTGAAGTTGCTCTCAAACAAAAACAATCCACTATTTTTACAGTCCTAAAATGCGCACATGTTATATAGAGTAAAAACGCGTACGCGATTTGTATAAGTAAAATGCGCATGTGATATGGTTAAGCACAATTAAAAGGGTGGGTGCACGGCTAAGGCAACAAATAAAATCATAAGAAAACAAATGTTTTCTATGGTTAGCAACAAAGCAAATGTT